>JAVJIF010027067.1:0-37093 GCA_038442645.1 Agave tequilana
TGACCGTTGACACACGAGTGAATTCTTCTTTGTTCAAGGCACAGAAAAGCGCGTTCATTACTTTGACATCAAGATTTGCAGACTTCTTTTGTTCTTTACTCCACACATTGTAATTGGTAGTCGGCTTGGTGTATGGTGCTTCTACTATGTTGCATAGTTCATAGTTGAGTGATTGCAAGTAGATCTTCATTCTACACTTCCAGTAGTTATAGTTTGATCTATCAGATAATGGTGGACGTTGTGTAGAATGTCCTTCCTTGAATTGTAATGAAGGAAACTCTGTTACCATCCTTGAACACTGTATGCAGGGCTCTGATACCAATGTAGGATCTATAAATAATGACAACACAAACACTAAAATAAAGATGAATAGCGTTTAAATAAAATACTTGCAAGAAAAAGAAAATGTACAAAATAAATCTCAAAAAGATGCAAACGCAAACACGAGAGATTTTATTCTGGTTCGGTCCTCGTGACCTACGTCCAGTCCCCAAGCAACTCGCTTGAGATTTTTCTTATCCTGATTTTGATACACCCAAAATTAACTCCTTGTATACCACTTGACAAAATAACCTTTGTCAAATCTGTACAGCTCTTCTCAACACCAAGAAGACAATCTCTTGTACAACTCTTCTCAACACCAAGAAGACACTCTTGTACAACTCTTCTCTTTGAATGATTACAAAGTATCCTATAAGCCTTGAAATTTGTATGTGATCGTGAACAAGTTTTCTTATAGGCTGACTCTCAGAATTCTTCATAATAGAATTGAAATTATGTGAAAAAATGAAAGTGGAAATTAGTTTTCTGGATAACAGAATTTTTCAACAGAGTTTTGAACAAAAACTTGTGATTTTTAATTCGTGTATTCATCCTAGGACAACATCCCTATTTATAGGTGAAATTAATGGTCAGTTAGAAAAGTTATCAACTCAAATTTGAAAAGCAGAATGTTGGATAAAACACCAGAAAATTAATAATTAATTAACAGTCAGAAACTAAAGTTAGTCGACTAGGTATGGGAGTAGTCGATTAGTATAAAAATTTTTGCCTGGGTTAGTCGACTAGCCAAGAGATCAAGTCGACTATATGAAGATTGATACAGAATGACAAGTCTTTGGAAACTAAACTTAATCGACTAGCAGAGAGGGTAAGTCGACTAATGTTGGTTACAGTCAATAAACAGAGAACTGATATTTTTCTATAGGGTGATTTAGTCGACTATATGACATAGCAAGTCGACTAGAGGATATGTTAGTCGACTAGACAAGGGTATAAGTCGACTATCTAACTATTTTGTGTGTGTGATCAAGGCTTTTAATAATCTATTAAAAAAATACACAAAAATAATAAATATCCTTGAATAATCTTGAGCAATTAGAACTCAGCACTAGCTTTTGAGATAGAGCTCTAATGCGTCTGCATCACAAATGTTATCATCAAAATCTAAGTTCCAACAAAAATATACGGACACATGAAGACAGCTCAGGCAGGTATAAATACATCTCCTTCTCTATTGAGAAAGGGGTTGGCTTTTGATTATTACATCAAATCTTAGAAATTATAATCGTAACATCACTCTGTTGAATTCATTGTAATCCTCTGATATTATAGTGAATTATCTTCCTCTCCCATAGTTTTTTCCTTTCAAGTTTTTCACATAAATTCTTAATTGCTTGCGATTTCTCAAATATGATCTACTCACTTACAATTCGTGGTATGAAAAAATTCTCCGAGAATTTTCCTTCACAGAAGGTCTACTCATCCGGAGAACTAATTATTGTCAAACATCTTAAAATACTTAAGAGTTACTGATTTAGAGTGTGGTGATGAGGTTGGAGTCACCTCGAAGTTGGTCAATATCATACAAAAACATTTATCTTGAGATTTGATAACTCTCATGAAACACTGGAATTACTCTCTCTCTCTAAACAATTAACAAAAATCAAATCCTTAACTCTTATCTCGATAGGACAATTTTGAGAAGTCATGAATTTGTAGGAACTTATTTGAAAATAACAAGAAATTCATATATATTAAAAATTAAAAATAAGAAACAGTGAAAGGCTGCATAATATTGATATGTCCCCTCTCCGAATCTTTGCCTTTAATTCATCACGATGTCAACCGTTCGTCTTAGAAACAAGGTACGTGTGAGCAGCTTATTTGCTAATGTGTTGTTCGTTGATTCACGCAGCAACGCCAAATCTCGCTGTTGATCCTCGGTGCTCACGGCATTGGGAAATCGTCCAGCCGCCCAAAAACGTGCAGTACAGGTGTGCTTTTCACGCTCGGATGTGAACGGTTTGATACCGAGAGCATGGGTTTAGGATAGATGTAGGTTGGGTGCCAACCGGCCGGGCCGACAACTCGCATGGGCACGGGTGGCGGAAGCATGGGCCCGGCCCGCCCCACTGACATCCTGGCCAAACCCGACCCGGGTCTGGCTCCCCCAACGGGTCAGACCCGGGTTCACTAAACACGGCCCGCTGCCCGCCCATGCCGTCCCAGCATGGGCCTGATTAGTCCCTAAAATTGCATATTTCACACCATATCTTCAAATTTATTTGATATTAAATCCTATTAATAATACCTCTCTTGCATGTTTCTAAATCTATGACATGAAATGAGAAGAAGAAGACCCACCATTTAATTGGTGATTAAAAAGCCTACAAAGATAACCATTGACCTTGGAGGGTGATTTCGTCAAAATTAGGGCCCCAAATCCGAATTTCAGGACACACAACCGATAGGGGGACAAGCGGGGGGCGCGCAGCAGGCGGTGCTGCGCGCGCGCGCCCAGGACTACCATGAAAACATGGCAATTGCCGCGTTTCCGCGGCAATATTGTGGAGGCCGCGGCCGAGATTTAACGCGCGGCTCCATACAGGTCCCTGATGCCTTATTTCACCTATAAATTGTTGGCCCAGAGGCCTTCCACTCTAATTTTGATGATGATTAACTCATGTAGTTATACTTTACTAATAATCTTGTGATGTTTAGTTTCAGATACTTAACTAAGATATTAGTAGGTGATTAGCTTCAACAAAGGTGTTTTGGAGCTTTCACATGGTGATTCAAGAGCCCGAGCGTCAAAGTTTATATCTAGCACTCGTTGGAGTCAAGCTCGGTGGATCACGTTTGGATCGAGTCGACTGGAGACGGTGCTCTACAAGAAGACTTCGGTACTTTGTTTAGTTTATAGTTTAGATCCATTGTTAAAGATTAGATAGTGTGATATGCTCAAGTTCACAACACACACACTTGTTTAAGTTTCATATTTTGGTTTTCGGTTTTTAGTTTAACCGATCTTGATTTCCATGAATAGATAAAATCAATAAGTTTACATGATTTAATGTATATTAGATTTGTTCTATATACAACTATGCTTCAACTAGTTAAAACAAACTTAGTTTGATAGTCTATTTCATGAGTTCGGAGTTTTGTGGTTTTTTAAAAACTTATTTTTGGATTTATTGTCAAAAACATTGATATATATATATATATATATATATATATATATATATATATATATAGATATATATATATATATATATATATATATATATATTATATATCATGTATATTGGATTATATCCATATACAACATGCTTCAAGTTGTTCAAGTATCATGTTTTTGTATTTGGATGAGTTTTGGACAAAACGATTTTCCATTTCAAAAATTCAAGTTTTGGAAAATACGGATTTTGATTTTCGGCAAAATTTCCATTACACAAAAGAGTTCAAAATGTTTGTAACTCGGTTTGATTTTTACTCAAACAAGTTTGTATTTCAATGAGAATATAAGAACTTATTTTTGTGAATTTTTAGAGATTTTATGGGATTTATTTGATAATTAAAAACCCTAGTTTTAAATCCTTAACCTGCCCTGCCAGGCTCTGGCGGTCGACCGGATCGGTCGATCGACGTGCACAAGAACGTGCACGCTGACCAGCTACTTAGGCCGGTCGACCGAGCGGTCGACCGACTGAAAATGCCCCACTCTCGGGTGGGGGCGGTTAACCGGACGGTCGACCGTGAGGCTTGGCGCACGGTCGACCGGCCAGAGAGCAACTGCTATCTGGAATTGGCACGGTTGACCAGGCGGTCGACGGCAGGCTCAACGGTCACTTTTTGACCGTTGGCCAGTCGACCGGTCGGTCGACGGAAGGTCAAAACAGACCTTCTGCCTGCCAACGGGCAGATTCTTTTGGGGCCTATTTATACCCCATTTGAGGGCTGTTTTGGATAAGGTTTTTAGAGAGAAAAATTTCAGATCTTTTCAAGTGTTTCAGCAAAAAGTTTTTGGGTTAAAATTCCTACTCTCTGTTTGTTTTTTTAAGTGTTTGTTATTTCAAAGAAAATAGTCTTTTGGGAATTTATTTTTGGTCTAAAAATTCTATATCTATTTGGAGATTTTCCTAAGTGATTTTCTTTATTAAAAACACTTTATTTTCTCACACTTGAGCTTATCTTGCTATTATCTCTATAGGATCTTTGTTTTGTGAGAAAGAGAATTAGTTTGTGGTCTTTTGATCACTAAGTTGTAAACCCTCATACTTTGTGTTATCCCTCTTGTGTAGAGGTTGATTTTGGCGTGGTGGCTTTGTGCCCTATCCCTCTAGTGAGAGGTGATTGATTTGTATTGGCTAAGTGCCTACCCCTCTTGTGTGAGGTGATTTTTGTGTTGGTTGTGCCTAGCCTCTAAGTGTAGAGGTTGTTTTGGTTGAGAGAGGAGTTGTGTACTTCCGATTATATTACCCCAAATCCTCAATGGAGGTTCCCTGTGTGGGAGTCCTGTGTGGACAAGTTAGAGAAAATCCTTCTGTGTGAAGGCGGGAACGTAGAACTGTGTGCTCGAACCTCGAAACATATCCGTGTGTTAGCGATTGATCCATTGACTCTTATTCTATCTCTCTTTTACATTGTGCCTTGCATCATTTCATATTGCTCATTCATATATTATATACTTGGCTTGTTTATGTGTGCTTCACTTGTGTTTAACCACGAGAGCTTCATATAGCACCTTAACTCTTATTCAGAGGAATCAAGAGGAGTTAGTCTAGAGCCCTTCACCGGGAATTCAGCTACACTCGTTGGTTACATTAAGTGTGTTGCAATTAAAGTTTTTTAATTTTCGCATTTTTTTCATTCGATTAGTCGTACACCTATTCACCCCCCTCTAGGTGTACTTACAATTGGTATCAGAGCCAACGCTCCTGATATTTGATTTAACCACCTAGGAGTGTGATCTTGATTGCTAATCTATCATTTGCATTTGCACACATATAGTTTGCACTCATGGATAGCCCTCCCATGTTTGATATCTCCAGACTTGATATATGGAAGGTTATGATGAGTTATCATTTAAAAGCCTTAGGTTATAAAGTTTACCTTGCCATTACCAAGGAATCATACCTTAGTAATAGCAAGCATATAGAGGCCAATGCACAATCCCTTGAGGCATTTAGAAACACGCTTAATAAAGAATATTTGTGCTTAGTTTCTAACTGTAATTCCGCCTTTGCAGTGTGGAACACGTTGACCTCCTCCGAGCTACAAACACCTAACATTGTGAAGGATGAATCTAGTGGAGAATCCGAGCAACAATGCTACATGGTTTAAGGGAATGACTCCATTGAGGTATACTCGGAAACTCAATTAGATGATAATGATGCTAGTTCTTCTTGTGATGATTATGTTGATCCAAATGCCTTGAATGAAGAACTATCAATTGTTTGTGAAAAATTGTTAGATAAATATAATCTTTTGAAAAGAAGAGTTTTGAACTTAACAAAGAAAATAAGGATTTATGTTCAAAACTAGATTTGATTTTGCAGAGAAAGTGAAGATTTCTAATGAAAGGGATTCATTGAAATCTAAACTTGAACTTGCCCTAGAAGAAAATGAAAATTTGAAAAGTAAAAATGATTGTGAATATGTTTTGAAGAAAAATGAGTCTTTAACTTCAAAACTTAATTTTGTTTTAAAAGAGAATGAATCCTTGAAAAACAAAATTGCTTCTATTTCAAAGGATTTGGATTTGGTTTCCAAGAAAAATATTTCTTTGAAAAATGATTTAGATACACATGTTTGCCATGCTAGTATAGCTTCTCTTTCTAGCATACCTATTGCATGCATCTCTTCTTCCATGATTGAAATGATATTTGTATGCTTAAGAAGAGTGTGGATTGTTTGGGCTCCACTTTGAGCCATTGTGCCATGAACCATACACGATTGGAATCTATGTTTCGAAAGAAAGAAATAAGTTCCTCTTATGCATGCACACAAAACACGGCATACACATGCTTCGCACGTTCATGTACATAACACTATGTATGCTCATGTGTACACTTATACACATTGTGGACGTAAGGGCCACCTTGCTAAGTTTTGTTATGATCGTATACATGATTCAAATTTAGCAACTAAATTGTTTGGGTTAGGAAAGGAGCTAACCCCCATGGACCCACAAGAGTATGGGTACCAAAGACCACCCCTATGCTATTTGATGTTAGTGTGGGCTCTCGCATGACGTGAGGGCGATGGTGCCTTGAAATGGATGCGTTCCGAGCTTAAAGAGGACAATTTGGATGCATCACTTTTAAGGGGAGTTTGGTGGGAGGACCACCTTGTTTTGGAGACATGGAGAGTTGCCCTCATGGTTGTAGTAACGATCTTTTACTCCCTTTATGTTTACATATTTTTCATATCATTGATTTTAGCATGTTTTGATGTTTCATGATTAGTATGTTATATGCCATGATATTTAGATTAATGATATACATGATTAGTATTTGAGACACCCATGTTTAATATGGATTTATATCTTTGTGTTCTCATATTTGTTTTAACTAATGTGTATGTCCTAGATCTAATGCATGTGCATATACATAATGATCATATGGATGTTTATGAGTTTTGTCTTGATTTCTATGCTTCAAGATTTGACTAAATATTTAGATGTTAGTTTTCATTAAAATTAGGATATATACTTATACAACTAGTGAGTCACAAATAGACCATTATATGTTTGTGCTTGAACGCTCATTTGTACCCATTAGATATACTAGTATAGTTTAGTTTTGATGATTCATACATTTGACTTGTATTCCCATTTTGTACATGTTGTCGGTGTGAATGTTTAACTTCATGTATATGTCTATTTTATCTAAACTAATAGTTATACATATACATCCTTGAGCCACTTGTCTTAATGCATATACTTTTGTAGACTCGTTTATATTTGGATATGTATGTATATTTTAGTTTGTACATGACACACATATATTTGAAGGATTCTAGTTTTGATGACTTTCATGTTTTAAAGAATTTCTTTTTGAGCTTATTGCCTATTTTCATGACTATGTGTTTCACATAAAACTTGTCCACTCACATTATTTGAGGTTTCTCATGACTTTGTTTTCATGAGTCGTATATGAGCTTTATATCTTTTGAGTGTCAATTGTTGAGTGATTTTCATGTTTCATGAAATATATCTTTGTTTTATTCCTTACTTGAAGGATTTCGTACTAGTTTACAAATTTTTCATATAACTAGTTCATATTCTTCATATGGTAGAGTTTTCAAACATACTATATTTTCAAACTTATTTTGAAAACTCCTACCCATGAAGGGCGGTTGGTTGGGCTACCATACCTTGTGTGCTTATTATTGAAAATTCTTTTAAACATGTGCATGAAATGGGTGGTAGGAAATATGAGTTATACACTTGATCTTATTATGTTTTCAATTGGTATCATTGGATCTTTTCAATTCATATCATTATTGACATTTCTTTTTGTATACTCATATATGTTTTTTATATGTATGCTTACACTTCAAATAGTATCAATTTCGATTGGTATTCTATTTTTCATACATATATATATGCTTTATTGTGCTTACAATATCTCTATATCTTTGAGCACAAATTTTAGTTATGCTAAGCTTGATTTCTTAAAAGACTATTATATTTCAATTGATTATGTTTCAATTGGTATCTTATACAAGCTTATGCATCATTTTGATTGGTATTTCATAAAGGTGGAGAAAATTCATATTTCACTTTTCAATTGGTTTTGTTTACCTTTGGCATTCTACTCCCACACTTTATGTTGAAAAATGATTGAAAAATAATATTTTTAGTATCATATGCTCATAGTGTAAAATTACTTTCAATTGGTACTAATCTTTACAATTGATATCAAGATTACCTATAAGTTTACTTATCATTGGTATAAATAAACATTTATTTTATGTACTTTTAATTGGTATGTTTTATTGATATCATGATGCTCTAAATTGATATATTTTTTTCAAATTGGTATCATATAGTTTTGATTTGATTTCACCTCTTATTGATATTTTGTTTAAGACAAAAAGGGGGAGAACATTGTTTTATTGTTTTTTTTGACCCCTTTGTTGATGATTGACAAAAAGGGGGAGAAGCATTTGAGTTTATATGCATGTTTATTATTTATTGTAAGTTTTTGTTTTTTGGTATCAAGAACTTTTGTTTAAAGTTTTATTATTGATATCAAGAGCTTCCATTGATCATTGATTATCTTTCAGTGGTATCAAGAATGTTTATTGATTGATATCAAAGAGCTTTTATTGCTTTTATTGATAAAGTTTTCAAATTGAAATTTTTATTGGTATCAAAGCAATTATTTAAGAACATGTTTAGTTTTAAAAAGGAAAAGGAATATATTTTAAAAGTTTGGTATCAAGAGCATGTTCATTTCATTATTTTATGCATGTTGATACATATTCATGTTTAATATTCATTGCATATTTATTATTTATTGTTATGCATGAGTTAAGGGGGAGCTTCTTTGAAGCTTAACTTTAATCCATGCATATTTAACTCCATGAGTTCTGTCATCATCAAAAAGGGGGAGATTGTTGGCCCAGAGGCCTTCCACTCTAGTTTTGATGATGATTAACTCATGTAGTTATAGTTTACTAATAATCTTGTGATGTTTAGTTTCAGATACTTAACCAAGATATTGTAGGTGATTAGCTTCAACAAAGGTATTTTGGAGCTTTCACATGGTGATTCAAGAGCCCGAGCGTTAAAGTTCATATCTAGCACTCGTTGGAGTCAAGCTCGGTGGATCACGTTTGGATCGAGTTGACTTGGAGACCGTGCTTTACAAGAAGACTTCGGTACTTTGTTTAGTTTATAGTTTAGATCCATTGTTAAAGATTAGATAGTGTGATATGCTCAAGTTCACAATACACACACTTGTTTAAGTTTCATATTTTGGTTTTCGGTTTTTAGTTTAACCGATCTTGATTTTCATGAATAGATAAAATCAACAAGTTTACATGTTTAATGTATATCAGATTTGTTCTATATACATCTATACTTCAACTAGTTAAACAAATTTAGTTTGATAGTCTATTTCATGAGTTTGGAGTTTTGGTATTTTAACAAAACTTATTTTGGATTTATTGTCAAAAATATTGATATATATCTTTCATGTATATTGGATTATATCCATATACAACATGCTTCAAGTTGTTCAAGTATCATGTTTTTGTATTTGGATGAGTTTTGGACAAAACGATTTTCTATTTCAAAAATCTAAGTTTTGGAAAATACGGATTTGATTTTCGGCAAAATTTTTATAACACAAAAAAAGTTCAAAATGTTTGTAACTTAGTTTGATTTTTACTCAAACAAGTTTGTATTTCAAAGAGAATATAAGAACTTATTTTTGTGGATTTTTAGAGATTTTATGGGATTTATTTGATAATTAAAAACTCTAGTTTTAAATTCCTTAACCTGTCCTGCCAGGCTCGGCGGTCGACCGGACCCAGAGTCAGTCGATCGGATCAGTCGACCGACGTGCACAAGAACGTGCACGCTGACCAGGCACTTAGGCGGTCGACCGAGCGGTCGACCGACTGAAACTGCCCCACTCTCGGGTGGGGGCGGTCGACCGGACGGTCGACCGTGAGGCTTGGCACGGTCGACCGAGCGGTCGACCGGCCAGAGAGCAACTGCACTCTGGAATTGGCAGGGTCGACCGGGCGGTCGACCGGCAGGCTCAACGGTCACTTTTTTGACCGTTGGCCGGTCGACAGGCCGATCGACCGGAAGGTCAAAACAGACCTTTTGCCTGCCAACGGGCAAATTCTTTTAAGGCCTATTTATACCCCATTTGAGGGCTGTTTTGGATAAGGTTTTTAGAGAGAAAAATTTCAGATCTTTTCAAGTGTTTTCAGCAAAAAGTTTTTGGGTTAAAATTCCTATTCACTATTTATTTTTTAAAGTGTTTGTTATTTCAAAGAAAATAGTCTTTTGGGAATTTATTTTTGGTCTAAAAATTCTATATCTATTTGGAGATTTTCTCAAGTGATTTTCTTTATTAAAAACACTTTATTTTCTTACACTTGAGCTTATCTTGCTATCCTCTCTATAGGATCTTTGTTTGTGAGAAAGAAAATTGGTTTGTGGTCTTTTGATCACTAAGTTGTAAACCCTCCTACTTTGTGTTATCCCTCTTGTGTAGAGGTTGATTTTTGGAGTAGTGGCTTTGTGCCCTATCCCTCTAGTGAGAGGTTGATTGATTTGTATTGGCTAAGTGCCTACTCACATTGTGTGAGGTGGTATTTGTGTTGGTTGTGCCAAGCCTCTAAGTGTTGAGGTTATTTTGGTTGGGAGAGGAGTTGTGTACTTCCGATTGTATTGCCCCAAATCCTCAGTGGAGGTTCCCCGTGTGGGAGTCCTGTGTGGACAAGTTAGTGGAAATCCTTCTGTGTGAAGGCGGGGACGTAGAGCTGTGTACTCGAACCTCGAAACATATCCGTGTGTTAGTGATTGATCCATTGACTCTTATTCTCTCTCTCTCTTTTACATTGTGCCTTGCATCATTTCAATTGCTCATTCATATATTATATGCTTGGCTGTTTGTATGTGTCTCACTTGTGTTTAACCACGAGAGCTTCATATAGCACCTCAACTCTTATTCAGAGGAATCAAGAGGAGTTAGTCGAGAGCCCTTCACGGGGAATTCGGCTACACTCGTTGGTTACATTAAGTGTGTTGCAATTAAAGTTTTTTAATTTTCATATTTTTTTCATTAGATTAGCCGTACACCTATTCACCCCTCCTCTAGGTGTACTTACATAAATACCCTGGGATGTCCAGAGTACCAGAGAGAAGGAGTTAAGAGGAGTTTTTAGGATAGTTTTTAAGGGTTTTCTTCTCCATATTGTAGTTATTAGGATAGTTTAGGTTAGTTGTTTTTCTTCTTCCTCTTTTATATTTTTCATTTCTTATAGATCTTGTAATAAGAAAGAGAGTGGTACATGGTTAGAAAGTAAAAGTGCTTATAATGGAAGGTGACAATATATGAAAGGTTCTTTCTTTACCTCTCCTTATTTTTTTCTCTCATTTTCCTTTTACAAAATTAACTAATTTTCTCTCATGGCAATTAACTACTAACCACTAACTTGCTAACTTCTTACTTGATAATCCACATGAATCTAATAGCATCTACTTGGCCTTACTCTTGCAAGAGCCATTGATGGCTCATGATGATGGATTCTAACACTCTAACATCCGAACTCTCTAACAAGCTAACATTACTTTATTCCATGCTTGCTCTTGTTTAGTTTTGATGGTTAAGTGTAGCTTTCACCTATTTTATTGAGTTTGAATGTGATGAGTTATCTTATGGGTTATGCTTCGAAACGCTCTTGAACCAATGACTAGTGATGGTTAAGGATACATGTGAGGCAACTATTATTAAGAGGTTAGCGTGGTTAGTGGAGTCATTAGTAGTTAGTAGCTATGAGTTTTCTTTTTCTTTTTACTTTGTTTTAAATATACAAACAAAACCAAAAATACCATTCTTCTATGTTTCTCATTTCTTTACTTTCACCGTACTTCTCTTTTCATTCTTTATTTTTTTTTCTTTTTATTCTTTAAAACATTGAAGAACACTTATGATATGAACATTCCGTGTAAGCTTCTATCGCCTCCCGTCTTTGTGAATTCGACTCGTTAGTCTCTATACTATAACAGAAGTATCGAGGAAGCCAAAACACACACTTTTACTCTTGATACCAAAACATGCACTTTTCGTGTACGTTTTACCCCCGATCAGATTTTGGCGCTCCTCCCTCTCCTCCGCCGCCAGCCACCCACTCCTCCGTCGCTTCGCCTCTCCTCTCCGGTGCCTGTAGCCCCCGCCCACCTAGGCCTCCGCCTTTCCCGCCATCTTAGTCTTCCGCCAACTCGGCCTCCGCCCGCCGCCCCCCTGGGTCTCCGCCTCTAGAAATAAAATGTTAAAAATGTGAATGCTCGGGTTTGAACCAAGGATCTCAAGTGTGTCAGACAAGCCTGATAGCAACTACACCACCCAACACTTGTGTAAATTGTAGAGAGAAAAAATTATTTAATGTATATAATAATTTTTATTTTTTTAATAAATATCTGGGCCAGCCCGTGCTGGCATGGGGCCCAGCTCGGGCGGGTCGCGGGCCGGACCCGGGATCTCCATAGGGGACTTGGGCCCGGGCTGGGCTGCCTGTATTTTCACAGGAGGGGTAAGCTTGGCTTAGCCCGGCCTGGTCCTTGGCCCGCTGTGCCTGGCCTACTTGACATCCTAACGGTAGGCGGGTGGACCCAAAGTAACTTCGGCCCACTTTGTTTTGCACTCGTTGAAAGGTCCAATTGGAGAAGACTTGAATATTTTTCTTCAAAAAGCCCTTGAAGACTTGTCATCTATCAATTGGACTTCTCCTACGGTCAAAGGTGGACTGAGTTTAGTCATGCCACGTGGACGTATCATGGAAGCTAGGTCAACCAGAGAAGGAGGAAAAAGAGACAGGAAGATATTGTTCTTTCTTTTCCAAAGTCGTGACAATATCACTATTTATTCTCTTTCATTGAAGTATATGTACAGATTAGTTAGGTTTTCTTCATTAGCTTAATGATAAGATTTCTCCTATTGATCTCAATAATAACAAAAATAATACATGGTATTTATATACAATCTTGACTCTAATAACAGCAGGTCTAGCTTTTATTTTTCATTTTATTTCTTGTGTTTTCTTCACTTTCTATTTACTTATCTTAGGACATATTTGTTTCCCATAATTGGCCTGTAAGTGTTAAAATGCAATTGCAGCAAAATCACTTATGGTGTTTGTTTGGAATCGGAAGTCGTAAAATGCACTTGCAGCCCACTTGCAGCACAAACAATTAATTTTGTAGTCATGCAAATCTGTATTGCAGACAATTAATTATAATTAGATTATATTTTTATTAGATTAATCTTTTTAAATTATGAGAAATATTTTTTAATTATTAGATTAAATTAAATTATCAGATTAATGTTTTCTACTTACAAGTTCATATAAGCAATCAAACACCACAAAACTTATGTAAAACTCATTTACAAGTGTAAAAAAGTTTACCACTTATGACTTACGACTACTTACATCAGCAAAACATGCCATATATGAGTGATTAGATCGTAATTTTGTGTAAGGGGAATTTAAACTACAAACATTCTTACCCATTATAAAGATGTTTATAACTAATATGATGTTCGACTGTTTAGATCGTGGATTTGCTTCCTAACAGGTCATCGTTTTAAATCCCTTGATGGGCATTTACCCTCAGAAATTTTATTCCTGTGATTTACCCAGGACTGTATAGGAAAACTTACCAAGGCAGGTTGCACAGACACCATTGGATTAGTCGGGGTGCGCATAGCGGCCTCGGATATCCGGATGGATTTATATATATATTGTTACACCCCGTTCCCAGAATACGTACTTAGATACGTATTCAGATTTTTCCAACATGTTTTTTTTATTTACTTTCCAACATTGTTTTCGTTTTAATGGATATTTATGCAATCGTTTTGCATTGGATCCAGATTCGTGAACTCAGAGTCAGCCCTACTTTGAACCGGGGACCCGATCCTAGTGTATTGCTCAATTTGGTCTTTTTGATAGTTAGATTTGACCGATTTTAGTTTCAAACATTATTTTTCAATATTTTAGATTTTTCATGATTTTTCAGAATTCTTCAAAATTATTCTGCAAAATCTTCAGAACCAGTGTCGACCGGTGCCGCCGATTTATTCTTGAATTTCTAATTTACAAATAAAATTAAAAATTTAAAAATCACTTTCACATTTTCTACTCTAATACATTTTTTTGAGATTTTTCTGAATTTATCAAAGTTCGACCAGTTTTGGTGTCGGCCGGTATCGCTGGTCGATTCTAGAATTTTTAATTTACAAATGGATTCAAATTTCTAAAATTCACTTTCACATTATTTTTAAAATTATATTTTCTATCTTAATGTATTTTTGAAAATTTTTCTGAATTTATCAGAACTCGCCCAGATTTAGTGTCGGCCAGTATCGCTGGTAAATTCTAAGATTTTATTTCTAAAAACTGATTTCATATTATTCCTCAGGGTGATGTTTTCTACCTATGAGAATTTTTCTGGAACAGTCGATATTTTCCGACAATATTATAATATTATTATTTTCAAAATTTTTCATTTCTTTCTTTCTTTCTTTTTCTTTTTCTTTTCCCCCATCCCTTCACCTGCCGAACCCACAGCCCCTTCATTAACTCCCCCATCACTTTTTCTCCCATTAAATTCGCCCTCTCCCATCAACTCTCTCTTTTCTTAATCCCTTTCTCTCTCTTATTTCTTTCTCTTTCCTTTTCTTTCTCTTCTTCCTCTCCATCTTCCCCAAAATTCGGCTCCACCACACCCTGGCAGTAGCCCTGACAGTGACCCAAGATCCGACCACCTTCTTTTCAATTACCAACACCAACAACAACATCAACAGCCACCACCTTCTTCATCCATATCTCCATCTTCTTCCTCCTCCGAACCACCACCATCACCTTCAAAATTCCCAAATCTACCACCCAATCACCACATTCCTCCTCCTTAATTACCACCCCTACTCTTCCTGCGCCTCCCACTCTCTCCAATTTCATCAAACCACCACCAAAAATCATCAACTCTACCTTCACCATCTTCAACTAACTCAACACCCTTCCCCTTCTCCTCCTCCTTGGGGTCGCCGGCGGCCACCCCCAACCTGCGTCGGCCTCCGGCATCCGGCGCCGCCTCTAGTGCCCCCCTGGCCATGTAGCCGCGTCCAGGCTTGGTAGGGCCACGACCTGGCTGAGCCAGGCCGTGTGCAAAGCAAGGGGGCACAACCCCCTCCTCCTCTCTCATTTGTCTCCCTCTCTCCCTCTCTTTCATGTCTTTCTCTCTGTTCCTCTCTCTCTCTCTCTTTCTGTTCCTCTCTTTCTTCTGTCACTCTCTCTCCGTTTCTCTCTTTCTTCTTGTCTCTCTCTGTCTCTCCTGTCTTTCACTCTCTCTTCTATCTCTCTTTCTCCGTTTCTCTTTCTCTCTCATCTATCTCCCTCTCTCCCTCTCCTGTTCCTCTCTCTCAGCTTTTTTTCTCTAGCTCTCTCTTTCTCTCTAGATAATTCTCTCTCTAGCTCTATCTTTCTCTCTCTAGATCCCTTTCTCTCTAATTTCTTCTCTCTCTCATATATATTAATATTTTATATATAATTTAATATATATTGGTGCACGTGCTTGAGTTTCTGGGATTTCAGATTTACGGCAATTTTCTGAAGACTTTTTAGGCGAGTGTCTTCGCCTTGATTTGGGTTCCCCGCTTCGTCGGGTCGACTGTATTTTATATTATATCTAGATTATAATCGTATTCATGTATTTGTAAGATAAATGCCCTATACTGTATATGTCTAGTACTGAGACGGATGCTTGTATTAGTGTAGTTAAATTCTTGTACATGTATCATGCCTGCAATGTTACTCATTACTGCCTTATTACTCGCGTGTGATTGACACTAACACTTCTGCAGGTTTCATACTCAGCCTCTGGGCTGCGTTCAACCTCTATGCTTTCTATACCCAACTTCAGGGTTGCGTTTAGCCTCTGGGCTCTCTACACTCAGCCTACGGGCTTTACCACTCCACGATTGCCTAGATATTAACACATTTATATGCATGCTCATGTGGTACTAATGTCTCGTGCAGGTACCCTTGTACCGACTATGAGTTTCTGCCCACTTTCGGGCTAGCTACCCAATTAGTTTTAGGCCTACACCCTTATGGGTTTTGTGGTAACTACTGAGAGTGCGCTTAGACCTCGAGCGTACTTTAGCCTTCGGGCTCTTGCCAACTTCCTCAAAAAAGGAGTGCGCTTAGATTGTCAGGTCTCTCATGCTCCGCCTGGTAGTTATGTTAGCGCTCAGCGCTTTATCACTAGATTCGTCTAAACGAAACTCTGCCAGATTTTAGACTCGTCTTCTAAGCCGAGTGATTCCAGTAGCTCCGTCAAGCGCTCTAGTGATTAAACACTGTTTGCTGTCTATACCTCCAGCTTTCTTAGCTCCGCTTGGATGTTCGCTTGCTTGCTTATTTCCTTCTTGTCAGTTTATCTATTCTTCTATTAATGGTTATGAAGAGTTTGAAATCTTATTTACACTGTTTTTCTGATACTGCATGGTTTTTCCGTATTCGTACCGATCTCTTATATCGATACTGTTTTCCTATATCACTTGACATGCTTTCACTTGATGTGCTAACATTTACTATGCCGTCTCTTATCATCTGCCTGATATCACCCTCCTGTAATGCTATCACCTGGCATCCTACATGACATACTTGACTCTCATAATTATTATGATAACGGGAATGATGACCTGACATCTTGATTACATCTTGATATATTCTAGTACAAACCGTACTCCTGACATGTTCTTACTCATTCTCGTAATATGATAATTATCTAATAAATTATAAAAAGGGACAACTTGCATCAAGTCGGGGGAAACTTATGGATTTCAATATATGTTCATGTTTATAGTGGTATTAGGTATGTTGCACAACTAAAACTTCCGGTTCGAACTGAGGGCCTACGGTGGCCGGGGAGCACTGGCTCCCTCCTTCTTGGCACCATCTTGAAAAAGGATCCTATAAGACTCTCCTGTACGCCTTGCGGCCGGTTCCATACACCAGCAACAGAACACCCTGGATCATGGTCCCAGGCATGCACGGGACCCACTGTAAACGTTGTTCGTTGATACCCTCGTTACCTTGCTTTACTTAGATGTGGATATATGTGTGCTAGGATGCTAGTCTATATACCTGGACATCGGGATAGGACGATTAATAATAATAAAAGATGCCAATTAATAATTCGTTGTATGTTTTGCAATTCGGGTCGTGTGGACTTAGCTTACGATGACGTGAGATATACGGTATATAGATGAGGGTTTCCTTGTTTGGATTATTCCTTCAACGTACTTATCTCATGAAGTCGTAAGCTGGGTTTGTACTGCTGGTTTTGGCGTATTTGCTTTCATCAGGTTTTACTTGAGATTTTTGATTTTGTTATTATTATTATTATATTATATAAGTTACATCCTACCTTATCACTTATGTTATATTCCACCAGTCTCTTCCTTTAATCATATTATACTATGCATATTCCCTTCTTGATATCACTTACTGTCTATTTGCCTGCTCCTGTATGCCTGTGCTCACGACATAGTTTTCAATGCACGTTTATAAATCAGATTTATTGATACACGTGTGCTTATCCTTGCACACTACTTGGCATTCACCACAACACTCACTGGGAAGTTCTGACTTTCCTGGATCCTCATGTCCTGATCCCGGAGCTTGGAACTTGTGGATTCTCCTGATTGCAAATTAGAGATGCACAGTGAAAGTGTGGATCATCATCAGCAGACCGTCTGAGGCCTTATCCTTCCAAGCCCTCTACTTGGCTCTCGAGTTTTCCCTTTGTGACTCGTAGGCATTTTTTTTATAGTTCATTATTGTATATCTCTTTGTATTCTCGCATTTGCGCCTATCGGTGATGTAATATTCTTATAATATTGTGTCACATTCTGTGATAACTTTGTAATTGTACTCATATGTTGGAATGTATAATGCACCACATACTTTCGCACTCTGATTCTTACTTGTACTGATGCTTAGCGTATATATTGTTAGTTTTCTAGGATCAATCTCACAACTAATCAATATCACCGAAATATCACCGATCTAATTGGCCAGGTCGGTGAATATCAGATGGGAGGTTTTCCGTTCAATAGAACGTTCCTTAATTAAAGAACCACCTTTCAATTACCTGCCTTGGTTAAAACCAATTAGACTAGTATAAGTCAGTCTCAATATACTGAATATCAGTGTAACCCCTGTATAAAGAAAATTAATTCGCTTATATAGTACTTGGAGTGAGGTACGCTTATAGCGAATCTCCTTAAAACAATTACGTCCCCGGTAATGGTGCTAACGGGTTACTGGACGCTGATCTCCTACGATACAACACTCCTTCACGGTATTTGGATAGCACTACCAAATCACCGTACGATCGAACCGTAGTTAACTAGTACCTTTACAGGATAATTGAAGCAGCAGGACCAAGACAAATTTCAGGGAGAATATTTGTCTTTACTTTGGAGGAGCACCCACTGGAGAGAAAGGAGGAAGGTAGAAGAATATTCTTCTTTAGAAGTCACAGATTCAGACAACAATTCTATTAAAGAATCTGTTGAATTTTCTGAGCCTTCTTTCAGAACAAATTTTGCAGAATCTCTTGGAAGTCGCTTCGGAATTCGGGTTACAGAATTCCCACTTCCTGTTGGAAGTTACTTCTGAATCTGAATAGCAGAAGTTCCACTTCGGAATGCAGAGGACAGATTTCCTTTTCTGTTTGTAGAAGCGTTTATATTTTTGGTGTGTATTGTTTGAGAAAATAGAGCGCCATTTATAGCGCTCCGAGAGAGGTAAAAGTGTCCGAACCCAACCGAACGGTTGTAACGGTTCGTTTCAGACAGCAACTGCCCAACTGTTCGCTGACAGCCGTTGCGCTGGGCGGTTTGGATCTGGATGGCGGAGCGGGTATGATCCGCGGTAACCCATACCTGTGAGACCCGATTCAAAAAGAACCGGACCGGGACCCGGACCCGAGCCCGGCCCGACACCGGCACCGGCGCCGCCGCCAGCGGCGGTGCGCGCGCGCGCATGGTGTCCCCTAATCGCGCGTGAAAACTCCAAGTACCCAAAAGGCATACCCTTTGTTCCCATTTTTTCTCTATTTAAACACTTCAAACTTCCGTTTCATGGCCAATGTGAGACTAAATGCTTTTAGCTACCTTTAGTCACATTTTGGTTTTGAATTAGGCAAACTTTAGACTTGACTATCTCATTCATTCGAAGTCGGAATTGAACATGTGAATATTGAAATCACCTAGAGAGAGGGTGAATAGGTGATTATGCTAATCAATGCACATATAAAAAATAAGATGATGCAACGATCACTCAAAGCAAGATTAGAAGCCGAATACCCCGTGAAGGGCTCTGAACTCCTTCCTCATGATTCCTCTAAATAAGAGTTTGAGGTGCGCAATGCAATCTTGTTGTAAGAGTATAGATCGACAATATAAGAATGAATGGAAAGAAAGTAAATAAAACAAGTAAACCAATCGAAAACACAGAGATTTGTTTCGAGATTCGAGCACCCAGCTCTACGTCCCCGCCTTCACTCAGAAGGATTTCCGATCCACTAGAACTTTCACAAAGGATTACAACCACTAAGGAGTACCCAACTCCTCAATCACACTCCTCTAGTCCAGAGGTAGTGAAGCCACAAATACAATAATCACTTCGTGATCAAAAGACCACAAACTCTCTTTTGAAAAACTTTTCTTTACAAAAACCCTAGAGAATAATATATAAGATTGAAGCTCAAGATTTTGTAAGTGATATAAAAATAGAAGAGAAATTTTAAGAACAAAAAACTTTTAGAAAACTTTTGAAAATAATAGCCCAAAACTTAAACAAAAGCTCTTTCTCAAGAAAACTCAAAACTTTTGATCTTTGAATTTGTTGTTGTGAAAACCTCTACCCTAATGACCCCTTTATATAGGATTTAGGAAGAGTAAACATAGAAAACTTTTACCTAAATAAAAAGAAAAAAATTGACCCTCTAATACAGCTAACCATATTTTTTTAAACTTAAACATGTTTTAAAAACATGTTAAAAATCAGCCTCCAGAAAATTAGCCATTACTGCAAATCTGACAGATTGGTCAACTTTGAGCACTTTTTTCAGGCTGCAAACGTCCAAATTTAGAATTAGATATATAAGAATAATTTGTAAATATTTAAGTCTTCTTTTTAATGCAACTAAAATTAACTCAATATCATTTTGTATTAAAAAGATATCAATAAAACACTGACAAGTGTCAAATCAGAAACTGTAAGCTGTTTTCAGAACAAGAACAGAGTTCAACTAAATATTTGACATCTTTAAAATTTCAATCTAAAAATTATTATTGAATAAGAAATTTAGTTCTGAAAGTTATCTTTGAAATGCAAGTTAAATCATGTTATTTGAATATAAGAATAAAAAGTTATGATAACAACTATAAAAGAGTGTCAAGCAGATCAGCAGAACTAAAACTGATTCAAATCTAAAACTCGATATATGTACTTGAAATCCAAAACCAGTTAAACAAAAAACCAAGCGTATTGAATTTGTGTGTGTGTATTTGAGCTTCAAATGTATATACTATTTTTTAACAAAACAAACTATATGAGTCTACAAGCAGGAGTCTCTGATAGTTGATGCTGAACAACGTTTGAGCTAAACCCTAATATCTCATGCTTGAGAACTCTTGAGCCATCAATACCTATATCAACCTGAAATTCATTCTTTAACTTCTATTAGTACCAAATAACATTTATATGGTTTGTTATCATCAAAGCACATAACCCGGAGATTGTAACCTTTGGGCCAACAGTAAAGGCTTCTTGTCTTTGCTAGAGGGCTCGGCAGCCCTTGTAGGCCATTGACGGCACTACGTAGCCCTTGCAGGACTTCAGCGGCAACTTTTGGAGCCCTGCAGGCTTGGTGGCAACTTCTAGAGCCCTGCAGGGCTTCGGCGGCCTTGTGGGAGGCTTTTGAGCCCCTACAGGGATTCGGCAGCCTTGCTGGAGTCTCTGAAGGCCTCTAGAGCCCTTTCAGTAGGCAGTGGATGCTTTGGAGGCTTTGAAGAGATGAGAAAAGAAGAAAAAAGAGGGGGCGACAACTTAGAGTTAGGGTTTATCTGGCTCTGATACCATGTAAACAAGAAATAAACCCTAGAAAGATTATTTTTTATTAGAAACTGGAAGCATGTGTATATAAATTACGTAAGTGGGTTTTGACTATGGGGTTGAAACCCAATAACCTATTACCAAATATCTAACTTCAACAAACATGAAACAAATGTGCCATGACTAATATTGATACATGTTTCTGAAACTTTGTATGGCATCACATGCTGTCATGATAGAACTATCTGTGCTACATGAGCCAAAAGTGAGTTAGATTACATGTTCAAAAGCTATGTAGCGGCACTTCTATCTTAAAGTCAAGTCCGTCTTAGACATATCAATTGTTTCATTCGTACATTCTATATTAGAATTTGTTGTGAGTCAATATGGTAATTTTGATTTGTACCTATGCCTATGTTCATGTTTCTTAGTTTGAAGATGGCCTGAGCCAATAAATATAATAGTCTGAACTGCAAAGGATAATTCCGTATCATCCTCAGTCCTAATTTTACTGTGTACATCAAGTATTTTGCCATGAGTCATGTGAAGGAGATAGAGTATATGAGGGTGCTTTATTGTGTCTACTGAAATTTAGATCTTGTATTTTCGCTAATCTGATACAAATTCTTGTTATATTGCTTGTTGATTCTTTTCTCTGATGATATATTTATCTCTGTTGCAGTTGGCTACAGTTACTACCTTGTGCGTGCAGTATGAAGCTAATTTTTGGCCGAACATGAACATTGTTGTTAATGCTCTTCAACCTCTGCTGAATGCTTGTCTCGGCCATGCTGGTGAGAGGCCAGGATTCTGAAATCTCCTACTCCTTCAATCCAGTTCTCGGTATTGCACAACTTTTCTAAAGAATATAGCATCAAAGTCTTCTATTAGCTATATGTAGATTGTGTTATATTGTCTTAGAATTGGTTTTGAGTAATTTTTTCTGGTTATTGGATTGTTGTAAGAGTGGAAAGCTACGGGATTGGATCTTGTTATGGCAAATGGAGGAAAGAAAAGTAAAAGAGAAGTTGTTGTGAGATTGGTAGCTTACAAGGTTGTATTTCCTTCCAAAGAAACGAAATAGAGGGAAAACAATTTCCATTGTTTTGTTATTCTGTTCCAGTAGGAAATGAGAAGAAAAAGCAGGGGAAGAAAGAGGAAAGTAACTCACAACAAAATTTTCCTTTCTTTGCTAAAACATATGATATGTTTGACTGAGGATTCATCATGAAAGTTTTGAGAGCCAGAAAGTTTGGGAGTAAATGGATATCATGGATTGATAGATGTTTAGGGAATGGAAAATCTCAGATGTTGGTCAATGGGAATCCTCAGATTGATTTGTTCTAAGAGAGGATTGAGGCAGGGAGAGCCTCTATCCCCATTATAATTTATGCTAGCTGCAGATTCATTTACAAAAATTTTGAACTTAGCAGTTCAGAATGGATTGTTGAAGGGGTTAGTGTTGATAATCTATCACCAATCAAACAACAGAGAAATATCGAATTGAAAACTTGACCCCGGAAGCATAGAAGATCTACCACTAGCAAGTAATTGAAACTATAATCATAAAACAATCAAAGAACACTAGATTTAACGTGGTTCGGCAATGCGCCTACATCCACGGGAAGAAGGGGAGAAATCTTTATTGAAAATAGAGAAGAAATACAAGAGTTATAAGAAAATCTCTCTCACAACTCTCAATAGTGAAAATCTAAAATTCTCTTGAATTCTTGACACATCTTCAAAAGGTCACCCCCAAGGGGTTTATATAGGCACCTTGAATGATCCTAATCCTTCACAAACTCTAATAACCAAATCAGCACCACCTCAGAGAAATAGAAAACCTATCCTAACCAAAACAAGAAACATAATCATATTAGAAACTATCAAAACCTGTATTAGTGGACTAGGGCATATCGTTAGTTGACAAATAATCAGTATTAGTCGACCATATCCAGAAACAAGTTGACTATTGTAATTCAATCTGAGAATCCAACTCTCTGCCGCAGGGCTTAGTCAACTATACCAAAGTATCAGTCGACTAACCCATGACCTAGTCAACTAATAAGACCTATTAGTCGACTAATAATATGCACAATGCATGTACATATCCATACTTGATTTGTGAAGCTTGTAACTCCTCCATCTGAACCTAAATTCTTCTCTAATGAATATAAGGCGCTCCAAATACTAACAATCTCCACCTTGACTCATATTCATTGAGTCCCTTCATAGAAATTGGCCTCTGTTTCATTCGCTTTGCTTTCTTCCCCTTTTGTGACTTCATATGGCTCCCTCCTAAGAGCTCGTTGCTTTATCTTTGAAGAACCTTGATGAAGTTCAGAGATGCTCTGAACTTCTCCACCGGGATGGTCTTCATCATTATATCCGTTGGATTCTTCTTCATGCTGATCTTTACCAAATCGATCACCTTACCATCCACGACCCATTGACGTATCTTGTGATATCTCACATCAATGTGCTTCATCCGCTTGTGATACTTGTAATCCTTAGCGAGATGAATCACACTTTGGCTGTCACAATGAACCCGAACTGAATCATGTATGATACTAAATGTCTCAAAAAATCCTTTCAACCACAAAGCTTTCTTTGATGCCTCTACTGTAGCCATGTACTCCGCCTCTGTTGTTGAAAAAGCAACTGTATCTTGTAACTCTACCTTCTAACTAATGATGCACTCAGCTACTGTGAACACATAGCCCATCGTAAACTTCGCTGATTAAAATCTCTCACATAATCTGCATCAATATAACCTTGTAATACCCTAGGCTTCCCCATTTTCAATCTCTGAAACACCGAGCCTAGATTCGTAGTCCCTCGCAGATATCGTAGCACCCACTTCACTACTTTCTAATGTTACTTTCTTGGATTTGACATGTACTGACTTACTGTACTAACTATATACGCTAAGTCAGGCCTAGTGAAAACTATAGAATACATGAGTGATTCCACCGCACTAGTGTATGTTACTCGAGACATCTCCTCCTCCTCTTCCGATGATTGTGGACACTGCTTGGAGGATAATTTGAAGTGACCTACCAAAAGAGTGGTGACTGGCCATGTTTCTGCCATGTTGAATCTCTCCAACACCTTGATAACATAGTTCTCTTGGGATAGCCAAAGTCTGCCTAAGGCTCTATCTCGAGTGATCTCCATACCAAAGATCTTCTTAACTTCTCCCAAATCTTTCATGTCAAATTCCTTCTTGAGCTGAGTTTTAAGCTTCTGAACATGTGTCGTGTTTCTCACAGCAATCAGAATATTATCCACATATAATAACAAATATGTCAGATCATCACTCTACTTAAAATAGACACAACTATCATACTCACTTCAATTGTATCTAGTCTTGATCATGAAAGAGTTGAACTGTTTGTACCACTGCCTGGGAGACTGCTTAAGTCCATAGAAGGACTTATTTAAAAGATTCACCTTATTTTTTTACCTTTCTGAATATACTCTTCAGGTTGTTTCATGTATATCTTCTCCTCCAGCACATCGTGCAGAAATAATGTTTTGACGTTCATCTGCTCTAACTCTAGATCAAACTGAACAACTATCGCTAATAACATTCGAATAGATGTATGCTTAATTACAGAAGAAAAAATATAATTGTAGTTAATACCCCCCTTCTGAGCATATCCCGTGGCAACTAACCATGCATTGTATTGCTCATTGTTCTTCTTGTGAAAGACCCATCTGCAACCTATTGCCTTGGAGTCCATTGGAAGATCGACTATTATCCATGTTTGGTTTCTATCCAAAGATTCCATCTCTTGATCCATAGCTATAATCTACTTACCATGGTTGTCTGCCTCGATTGCTTCCATGTAACTATCAGGTCTCCTGTTTTTGTTACTAATACGAAAGAGACATGATAATTTTTCAGTCATCCTTATTGGTGGCACCGTAACTCTGACTGACCACCTCAATATTCTAGATTGCTCTTAAGTAGCCTCCTGTTCGTCTCCTTATGAATTTGAGTCCTTTTCTGACCCTTCAGACCTTTTAGGGCTCTTTGAGAACTTAGTTTTCTTTTCTTGAGTGTCTACCGAACTGTCTGAAGCTCCACCTTGCACGTTATCCTCCATCTCTGACTTTTCTTGTGATATTGATTCTTTATCAAAGATCACATCACTGCTAATAAAGGTGCTCCTTTTCTCAGGATCTCAAAGTCTGACACCCTTGACTCCTTTGGTGAACCTAATGAAGATACACTTCTTAGACTTGGATTTCAATTTGCTCCTTTTCTGACTATCAACCAAACTATACACCGAGCAATCGAAAATCCGTAAGGTTGAGTAGTCCACAGACTCTCCTCGCCATATTTCCTCTGGGATCTGAAGATTAATAGCTATTGATGGTGACATGTTTACCAAAAAACGCATGATTCACCGCCTGTGCCAAACTTCTTATGACATATCAGCCTGTATCTGATACTGCGGGCACGCTCTGTAAGTGTCCGATTCATGCGCCCTGCTACTCCATTTTATTCTGGTCACCCTGGAATACTTAGCTAGTGTTTGATGAACTTTCTTACTAAGTAGTCTTTGAATTCTTTGGAGGTGTACTCGCCTTCATATCGGACCTCAAGACTTTCACCTTCCCCTCATCTGATTTTCCACCGTAGTTTTTCACTCCCTAAACTTTTGAAGTACTTTCAATTTCTGCTTCAAGAAGTATACACAAATTTTTCTTGAAAAATCATCTATGAAAATAATATATTACCTAGCACCCCCAATGGATGCTACTGGTAAAGGCCCCCATACATCCATGTGTATGAGCTTTAACAAGCCCTTTGTCTTATGCTGAGATGTAAAGAAAGCTACTCTACGTTGCCTACCCATAATGTAAAATTTACAAAGATCAAGTTCGCAATATTTGACACCTGGTAGAGCACTCCTTTTGTGTAGGGCTTGAAGACCTCACTCGTTCATGTATCCAAAACGCATGTGTCAAAGTCTTGTATCTTCCTTCCTGTTACTATTGAAGTATCACCAATAATAATACTTCCTATCAACTTATATAAGTTTACTGTCCGTTCTCCTTTGAGAATCATCATGGAGCCTCTAGTAACTTTGATTCCTCTATCTGCACCAGAAAACTTGTATCCTCGAGCTTCCAAAGCTCCCAACGAGAGAAGATTCTTTTTAAATTCGGAATGTGTCAAATGTTCGTGAAGGCTCAAACTTGTCCTTCAAACATCCTCATATGGATGTTGTCCATACCAACAGTCTTATACACGGCGTCGTTTCCCATCAGGAGAGAGCCTCCATCATAAGGCTTCTAAGTACTGAACCACTCTATTTTTGGACACATGTGGTATGTGCACCCCAAGTCAAGTAACCTAGCATTTGAGTATTTACCTTTTCCTGATTCAGCCGTCAAGACATCACATGAATCCTCATCGGCTTTTTTAACAAACCGGCTTGATCTGACTTTCCATTGGTACTAATCCCATTAGAATATTTGCCGCCTTTCCTCATCAGCATCTCCTTGTATTTCATACAATTTTTCTGGATATGCCCTGATTTCTTACAAAAGTAGCAAGAAAAACTGGTAGAAGCCTCTGAATTCCTTTTGGGTCCCCTACTCTTTAATCTTCCCCTCTGGCCCTTGACCTGCTAGAGTCGTGTTCACTGTAGACCTAATACAGTGGCGATTCGAAGACTGACCCACAGGATGACCCAGAGATCTGTACCAGTTCATGCAGTGAAGATCAGACGGCGATTCAGTTTTAAAATCATGTTATTTCATGTGAGTGTTTATTTATTGGTCTATTTCAATTTCAACATTTTATCTTAATATTTCATGCTCATGTATATATTATTTTGCATTATTCTGTTCATGCCGATCACTATTGTTATATTTTGATCTCTGATATTATTTTATTGATATATTATTACTTTGTTACCAATAGTATTGTCAATTCATTCCATTATTCTAGGCAGATGAGTATTAGTCTTGATCCTCCTTATTAGTAATAACCAGATGAGAATTTACTTGTAAAGTTGAGGAATAATTAATGAGATTACTTCGTTGATAGATTGGATTAGTGGACTATATTAGGGTGAGACTGGATCTGATGATGGAGAATGAAAATGATATATTGTTGATGTGTGTGTGTTAGCGCGCGCTGTGTGTGTATGCAAAGTTAGTATCTTAGCATTGAGATGTAGTGACTCACTTTATCGGTGGGTAATATTATTTGATTTATTAAATCTGTTGATACTTGGATTTATTATTGGACTCTTATTGGAGTGGAGATTGACTGAGTTAAGGAGTGTAGACTGGATTAATATGAATTAATAGTGCACATGGATATATAGTAGATTCAATAACCTGTTACTGAGATATTCTTGTCATATCATTTCATTATAGATTGTTTATAATTTCAGATTCAGGATAATTTGTGGTATATCTTTAACTATGACTTGACTGAACCTAGTGATTAACCTAGTTCATATTTGTGGATGAGTGGTACATTTCATGTCAAGTATTATGAGGCAATTGTTTGGTGATTATTTAGATAGAAATCTTTTTAAATATTGAGAACTGATAGAATGTGATGCTATTCTACTAGCAGACTGAATCTACCTTGATGCTTGGAACTATGTATGGACTTAGTTATATTTGGAGTTGACCTGAGATGTATATTCTTTATGTTGGATATTGTGATTGACCTGCAATAGAAGTGAGCGTGTAATGATCTTAATCGATGATCTTACTGTTATTCGATGGTGAGGATATCACTAGACATAGCTGACTGTTTATGTGAGACTCTGATATACTGATAATATAAAGGATTAGAATAAATGGATAAAAATAAGATAGCTGGTTATTGATTTATTGATGTGATGGATTACCATATCAGATACTTTCACATGGATTGATACTTGATGTTCATGATGATTGTATTGAACTATTAGTTGATGGATCAATTACTATTGTATCTTAATGCAGATGGATGAGATATTGATCGGTTCTAAATGAGACTATTTATTGACCAATATCCGGGCTTGTTATTGTATTCATGTTATTGAAAGTTACTGGAAAAATATTGTCAGACCGTAACACATATATTGTTTCATTGTTCTACTGTGTATACGGTAATATTGTCCACATTATTATTGTTACATCATTGATATTGTTACTATCACCATATCATCCTAGTAATCGAAACAAAATAGATATTGATTGTTCTAAATAGTAATATAATAGATAACTTATACCGAGATTGAGAAAATTGATAGAGGAGACAATATCTAATTTTAGGTGGACCTAAGATACAGATTGCGCAGCAAAGATACGATTTCATTGCAGGATTCCGGGAGATGACTGACATCCCGTATTGTTCATATTGTTATTGTTATTGACTACCTAGCGGTAGGACCTGGTTCAGCGCCAGGTGATTGGGCCGTGGTTACGCATATGTACGGAACCTATCTAAAGTATGGACAATGTTTCTTCTACTGATTTCAGTAATATAGAACTTTAATTGACACGTGTGATAGGCGTAGTATAGAATGCGTCTATTACAGGCGACAATTGGTGTTCGCATAATTGATAACAAAACTGATATATTATATTGGTATTATAGACTGAACATAGATATATACATCTATAATAGACCTGATTATACATTGGACCTTAGCATGAATTATTCTTCCCACATGATATATATAGACTGTGATAGACACCTGACCTGATTTGACATTTGATTTCTGTACTGACTGACTTTATTACTTTCTGTTCATAATATTGATTATTCAGTTATCTTTTATTTTCAGTTTATCATGTTGTTATTACTTACATGTTTTTATGCACAAGCACTTTTTCCTTTATACACACACACTCATTAGGTCGCTTCTGACGACCCTGAATTTGCACGTCCAGATACTAAATATTTTACACTCTTGTTTAGGTGTTCGTTGAGCTCGTACGCTTTGCGAGGAGCTAGATTTTTTCTCTTTTGGTTCTTGTATTCTTATCTCTCTTGTCTTCCTATTATTTCCTGATTTTTGATATATATCAGATTCAGTCTTTATTTCAGTTCTTTTTATAGGGTTAGTGATTAGGTAGTTAAGATAAATAATTATATAATTAGGATTTAGGATTTAGTTGATAGAATAAAGGTTAAAATAGATTTAAGATTAGTTAGGATTTTATTTCGAAATAGAATTAGGTGAGATTATGATTTTGAAAGTAGGATTTAGATTGGGTAAGTTTGAATTAGATATGATTTTTGTTAGGATTTGAATTTTAGGTATGTTTAAAATTAGATATTGGGTAATAGGTTTTGGTTTGATTTTGGCTCAAATAAAAGAAAAATAGAAGGAATGGAAATGGGCTCACGGCTTGGGTCAAAGAAAAATAAAAGAAAGATATGAAATCGATATGGGCTAATGGTAAAAGGTAAATCATATGAAAATGGGTACTTGGGCTTGGATTGCGCTTAAGATAAAGAATAAGACAATGAAAGGAAAAAGAAGAGAAAATAAAGGGGCAAGAAGTGAGCTTGTCTAAGAATAATACACAAAATGAATATCAATAATATTAATAATAAGAATAATAACAATAATACACAAATATATTTAACAAACAATAATAATAATTACCAATAGTATTAACCATAATAATAATACATAACAACAATAATAATTAACACAAAATACATGCAATAAAAAATATTATTATTCATTATTAAATCTTATATTTCAAAAATAGAGGTATTACAGTAGTTCTTACAAAAATATCATGTTTCTAAGTCTTTATAGGACTGCGAACATAGAATCGTAGTCCTCACAATTTTGATTGTGATCATGTGCAGTCCTTACAAAAATATCATGTTTCTTTGTCTTTGTTAGTACTATGACCATATTCTCAATCCTCACAATTAGGACCGCGACCATGATCGTAGTTCTCATAAAAATGTCATGATTTCGGTTCTCACAAAAATGTCATGTATCTAAGTCTTTATTAGGACTGTGACTGTGATCAAAATTTGCCGAACATCCTTCTACATGTTGTAGAAATATCGGTACTGAGTTCATGGTCGTAGTTCTCATATACACTAAAAAAGTGATCACGGTCCTCATAAAATCTTGTATTTCTAATTATTTTTTGAGAACTGTAACCATAGTCGCACTCCACATATACACTGAAAAATGGTGCCTTTTGAGAAGACTGTGATCATGATCGCAGTCCTCATTAAACTCCATGTTTTTAATTATTTTCTGAAGACTGCGATCATGGTCGTAGTCCTTGTTGGCCCAAAGCCCATCACTCTAGTTTTGATGATGATTAACTCATGTAGTTATAGCACTAATGATCTTCTACTTAATTAGGTTTAGATATTTGATCAAGATCTTAGTCGGTTGAGCTTCAATGAAAGATTCGAAGTCAAATTTTAAAGCTAGCATGTGTTGATTCAAGAGCTTGCGCTTCAAAGATCGCATCAAGTGCTCAAGAGGAGTCTAACTCTTTGGATAAAAGTTTTAGACCAAGTCAAGATGAAGAGAAGATTTTCAAGATTTGAGTCATATTTGTAAGTGTTAGATTTTTTTAAGATAAAATATAAAAGATAGATTAGTTGTGGATTGCTCAAGCTCATATATATATACACACAAAATTTATGTGTTTTCATAAAATAGTTTTAGTTTTAGAAAATACCGTTTTGATTTTGAGCTTCAAAGACAATATCTTTATGTTTCATGAATAGAGTGCATCAAAATAAGTTTATATATTTTATATGTATATTGAATTTCATCCGTATACATTGTTGGTTCAAATGTTTAGAAAAACTTAGTTTGATGTTTCGAGTTCATGATTTTTAAGTTTTGTATTTATCAAAACTTTACTTAGAGCTTAATTATCATAAACATAGATATTTCATTTTATATGTGTATTGGATCATATCCATATACACTATGCTTCAAATGAGTTTTAATATCTTGTTTTTGTATTTAAACAAATTTTGAAAAAATCGTTCTTTAAATTGAAGATTGATTTTGAAAAATACGGTTTCCGATTTAAAACTAAAATTCTTTATAACAAAAATAGTTCAATATGTCTATAATATGTGTTAATTTTTTATCACACATATTTATAATTTAAAGTATTTTAATGAACTTATTTTTGTGAATTTTATGTGATTTTATAGGATATGAAAGACCAAGTTTTAATCCCTAATAATCCCTGACCTGCCCTTCTGGCAGTCGACCGAATCAGAAGTCGGTCGACCGAGCGATCGACCGATGTACACAAAAATGTGTACAAGCCTGGCTTAAGGGCCGGTCGACCGGGCGGTCAACCGATCCAGAGAGTTTACTCTCTGGATCTGGCCTCAGTCAACTGAGAGGTCGATCGGGCGAGAGCAGTGCTCTCTGGTTCTAGCCTCGATCGACCGACAGGTTACCTGGGTGCAGTCGACCGGGCTGTCGACCGACAACCCCAACGGTCATAAATATGACCGTTAGCCTGTCAGTTGGTCGGTCGACAGACAGGTCATCTGGCCTGGAGATTTGCCCCAACGGCTAGTTTTTGTAGCTCTATAAAAACGGGTTGTTTTGGCTAGTTTTTAACAAGATTTTGGAGAAGTTTTAGAGTCAGTTTTCCCATCTCTCTTAGATTTTTTTTCTCCACATGTTTTTGGGCTAAAACTTCCATATCAAAAGAAGAGTTTTTAAGAGTGTTTTCAAAAGAGATTTTTTGAGTTTTTCATCACAACTCTATCTTATTTTCTCATACAAACTTGAGCTTTCCATTGTTATATCAATCCTCTTAGGATCCTTGTTGTGAGAGTTATTTTGTGATCAAGAGAAGTAATTAAGTTTTTATTCTTGTATTGTGAGGAGTTGTAGAGGTTGTGGCCTCGGTGAAGAGAGTTTTGTGGTGATCAAGTGAAGTGATCACCAAGTGTTCAAACTTGTGGTTGGAGGAGTTGTAAGAAGTGTGGTCTCGGTAAGTTAGTGTGCTTGTGTTGTTATTCTTGTGGGGACAAGTGAGGGACTTGCATGTCTAAGAGTTCTTGAGGGATCTCATTGTAGGTGTTGCACTCCGAGTGATCTTGCGGGATCGATTTTAGTGAAAATCCTTCATAGTGTTGAAGGCAGGGACGTAGAGCAAGTGTGCTCGAACCTTGACAAATCTCCTGTGTTTGCGATTGCTTGTCTCTCTCACTTATGTTTTATTTCTTGCATGCTCTTATTGTTTATATTTATTACATGCCTGATATTCCCTTGTGCTTTATATATATACATGTTTGGGATTATTTGCTCACACTTGTATTTAACCAAGAGAGTCATAGTGGCACCTCAACTCTTAATTTAGAGGAATCTTGAGGAGATAGTTCAGAGCTCTTCACCAGAAATTCGGCTACACTCTTGTATTATACTTTATGTGTTAGCTTAATAATTTTTAATTCCTAGTTTCCATTAGATTAGCTTGTTACCTATTCACCCCCTTGTAATATCCTTAATGTGTCTATACATGATTTTATATATATAATAAATTTTCTATATGTATATACATTTGTATTATTATTTTATGTGGGCTTTGATAATAAATTCGTTATAGATTTCTATTGTTAGTAATAATTAATTTAAATAGTTATTAACATGCAGTTGTTAGTGACTATTACTATTGTTAGTTGTCCATATTTAGTTATTTTTATTTTTATTTGCATTCTCTATCTTCTCTTGGCCTAATCCTTTGAGCTCAAAACCAAGCCCACACTTATATTTCATTTTTCTTTTCCTTAGCCCAAGTCAAGCTATTAACCCATTACCTCAACTCACTACTCGAAACCCATATCCATTAGCCTATAACCCGTTACCTTATCTGAATCCTAACAACAAATCAAATCCTAATCTTAACCACCCAATCTAAATCCTAACATCAAATCAAGTCCTAACCATAATCCTAACAAATCAATCTAAATCAAACTAATCATCTCTTTCTCCCCTCTCCGTTCTGCACCAACAGCAAGATCACCCCCCCCAGCGGAGCTCGGCCGATAGAGCCAGCGCACGCACACCATCACTCCCGGCCATCCCCTTTGCATGCCTCCCCTGGCCGCCCCAACCACAGTCCAGCGCAGCAGCTCCCCCTGGCTGCCACCTTCTAGGCCATGAGCGAGCCCACCTTTCTCCTTGCGCACCAGGCCACCCAACAGCGCAAGCACTCAGGCAACCGGGCTTTAGTCCCCTACGTGCGTGCAGCCAACAGCAGTGCCCAATCCTCCTGACTGTACAGCCCTGGCCGCCCCCTTTCAGGGCTGCACAGCCTAGGCCAGCCGAATCGGAAGCACTCTGGCAGCACCCGAAAAACCTCCGTCGTCCTCCGCCGCCTCGATGGAACATCCACGATGCATTATCACTCCTCCATTGAGTCGCCGCATCGTCGAGCTCCCATTGCTGTGAGTGTTCATTTTATTCTTTTTATTTATTTGATCAGTTATCGGTTTCATTCATGTGATTATTGTTCTATTTAAAATATTATTATTATTGCCATTATTTTTTCCATTCATATCAGCTATTTAAATTGTCTAATTAAATTGCCATTATTTAAGAATTGTAAAGCTTCACCATAATGGAACTTGAACTTTCCTTGTTGGTAACAAATTAGATGAGAGTTCATAGGATATTTGGAGTATTTATTATAAATGTGATATAGCCTTATTGAAGACTGGATATTGGACTTAAATCTATTAGTGAGTGTTTGTTCTCATATCTTTTCTTTATTTACAGTTGCCAATAATGTTCATGTATTTACTCGTAACATTTCAGATTATCATATGACAATTTGGACCAGTGTGATTACATGTGCCGTTTCATATGACATCAGTGACAGTACACCTTACACATTTAGTGGATAGAAATATTTATGGGCGTTGGTTCATGTGTTGGTACCATTACTGACATAAGTCTAGTATTGATATACCATAGGCGGACATGACCTTGTGACTGACCTAGCTGTGACAAATCTCAGAATATATACATATTGATTTGAGGTTGATAGATTCTTGATAGAGGTTAGAGATCCATACTAAGTGTAATGATTTTCAGTCATATTGTTTGATGACACATTTTAATGATAACGATTGTAATGTTTACCATTTTTGTGTGTTTTTAGGAAATTGTTTAAAGCCCTGATCATACACATAGGCAGGTATATTAGTCGACTTGCCCCCATTATAGTCGACTAATACTCTTTCCAGTCGACTTAGCATAGTCTCTTAGTCGACTAAGTTTCTGTTTAGAAAGTCGTGTACTCTCTGTTTGTTGACTGTAAGTTATATTAGTCGATTTGCCCTTTCCTATAGTTGACTAGTACTCCTATACTAGTCGACTTATCATAGTTCCTAGTCGACTAAGTTTCTGTTTAGGAAAGTAATGTACTTTCTGTTTGTTGACTGTAGGTCATATTAGTCGACTTGCCCTCCTATTAGTCGACTTGCACTTTTTATAGTCGACTTATCCTTTTGCTAGTCGACTAACCCAGTCCAAAACCTCTATACTAGTCGACTTACTCCTACCCTAGTCGACTAACTCTAGTTCTGACTGCTGTTCTTAGACTTCTTATGGATTAAGGACTTTACCCTTTAGTTATGATTCTTGGTTATAGTTGGATGAATCTGGTCTTGAGCAATTGGCATTGATTTGGTTGACCTGACCTGATAGATCATAGATATATATCTGATATGTTACCGAGTTTTGGGATCTTATGATTGACCTTATAGAAGTGAGTATGTGATGACTTTGATCAGACTAGAGTGTGAAGATCTGAATAGATGTGTCAGAACATTTGTTCTTTCAGTCATTGAGATGTGAATATATTGATGACTTAAGGATCAAATTGATTGATAGGGTGAGAGAACTGAGCACTGATTATTGATATATTGAGACGATAGTTTATTATAATAGATTACTCGCTATGGATTGATACTTGATATTCATGATGACTATTGAAATTATGAGTTGGCGGATTCACTAGTATTGTATTCAGTACAAGTAGGAGATTTTAGGTCGGTTATATATATGAGATTATATATTGACTAGAGGCGTCTAGACTGTTACTGTATTATTTCATGTTACTGAAAGTTACTGGGACAAGATTGTTTGACCGTAACACCCTGGACAGTCTTATTGTTCATCATATACACGGTTACTGTTAATATTCACTGTTACTGATATTGTTCATCGTGTATACGATTACTGAATGATTGTTACTGTGATGTTACCGTTACTGTCACCGCATCATCCCAGTGTTATAAGCAACAGAGTATTGATTGTTTTTACTGAATTCAATAATAAAGTAATTGAACAACTTACACCGGGATTGGAAAAATTGATAGAGGAGACAGGTTCTGTAATTTGGGGGACCCTAGAATATAGGTTGCGCAGCCGACTGAGGGTTCCACTACAGGATTCCTGGGGGATGACTGACATCCCATCTGTACTGTTATTATTTCACTGTTTTCACAGTGAGATTACTGTTACTGTTACTGAGTACCTAGCGGTACGGCCTGGTTCAGCGCCTGGAAACTGAGGCCGTGGTCCCAGGTATGTACGGGACCTATCTAAAGTATGGACAATATCTCTTCATTAATTTCAATAACTTAGGACCCTGATTGACATGTGTAGTAGGCGTAATATGGGATGCGCCTATTACAGGTGGCAATTGGTGTTCGCTAACATAGTAAATAATAATAAACTGTTTATAATGTATTGTGACTGACCGTAGTCACCTGACTGTTCAGTTATATAATTATGATAGACATTGTTGGCCCAGGTTACAATCACCCGGTTGTTGAGTTTTAATGATTACAAAACATAATTAGTTATTTGTACTAATCATATTTTAGTGTTAAGTGTGTTTAGGGTTCTAAGGATTCAAGATTTCTTCTTCCCTAAAGGAAGGTGTTTTTTACTCAAGTTGATTCAATTCGGGTTCAAGGATTCAAGCTTGCATATGGAGAAGCCCTAACTTGAAGAACTTGTAGTCACCTAGAACCGTTGTAAGAATTACTTTGTTAAAGAATGAGGCTATGATAAGTTGGCTCAAGAAAACATACACACACTTTTATTTTTTTTTTAAATACGGTTTTTGTTTTGGATAGTTGAATTAGGTACATGTCTTGGTTGACATACATGTCTCTAAATATTTTATATTTTTACATCTTATTTATATCATGTATACCAACCCTTATAGCATGCTACTTAATCATCTAGCCATTTAAAAATATTTTAAAATTCTTCTAAGTTCAAAATTTTTCCTATAAAAATACTGTTTCAGGCCCATCGGTCGACCAGGAGGTCGATCGCATAGGCCTGATCGGTCGACCGCACCGGTCGACCGGCCTTGTAGTTTTGGCGTGCACGTTTGTGCACGTCTGCCGGTCGATCGGACCGGTCGACCGACTGACCGACCTTTGCTCTCGGGTATTGTCGGTCGACCGGGCCAGTCGACCGACAGAACAAATTTTTGTTTTTGTTTAGCCTCCGGTCGACCGACCGGTTGACCGAGTCCAACGGCTAGTTTGCCAGTTAGACTACCGGTCGATCGGGCCGGTCGACCGTCAGCCGCCAGCAGCCCCAACGGCTAGTTTCTTAAGATTTATTTTAGGATTTGATTGTGATGTTTGTGGCAGCTATCTCTGAATTTTTGGAGGCTAATTCCTGACCTATTAACCTAGTTTAAATGATGATTTGCTTATGACAAATCCCTATAAATAGATGGCATTTGTCCCTTGTTAAAATTAAGAAAAATTCCCATTGTTTTAGTTTCCAAAAAGAAAGAAAAGTTTTCAAAAGCTCTCACTTTCTAAAGTGCATTCTTGATTGAAGTTTTTCAGTGTTTTCAAGCTCTTTCTTACTTCTTTACAACTGAATTTTCTCACTTCACTTCT
>JAVJIF010027068.1:0-54970 GCA_038442645.1 Agave tequilana
GACTCATGTTTTGAAATTTGAAATCACCATTGTTTATATGATTCCATATTTTGTGTTTTCACAATTTTTTGATATTATGTATATCTTGATTCTTATAGCATATGAATTACATAAGGATCATTTTTAGAATAATTGTTGATTTATGACTTGTTTTATGCTTTATGATTTGAATATATGCTTAGATGTTAGTTTTCATGAAAACTAGGAGTTATACTTGTACATAGAATGGGCCACAAATAAACCTTTATATATGTTTGTGCTTGGATGCCTATTTGTACTCATTAGATGTGCTAGTATAGTCTAGTTTTGATGATTTATGCATTCAAACATGTATTCCTCATTTTTGATATGATTTATGATCATGTGTTTTCTATGATAAAGTGTTTTCACTTCATGTATATGTCTATTTTGCCAAACCTTAAGATATACATGTATGCCCCTTGAGTCATTTGCTTTTCATGCAAATCTATATTTTTGGACTCAATTGTTTTTAGGGATATGTATGTATACTTTTGCTTTGTCTAAACATACATATACCTTGAAGTATAAATTGACTTTTAATGAAGAGTTTAGATTTTCATGTTTTTAGGAGATTTCCTTTAGTAATGAAATTTAGTTTTCATATGTTTATATTTTAAAGGAATTTCAATTGAGCTTGATTGTCCATTTTCATGATGATATGTTTCACACAACACTTGTACACTCACCCTATTTAATGTTTTCTCATGATTTAGTTTTCATAAGTACAATTTGTGCTATCTAGATTTTGAGTGTTTTAGTGCCATGTGAGTTACATGTGTTCATGAAAAACATTTTTGTTATTCCTTACTCGAAGGATTTCGTACTAGTTTACCCTCCATTTAACTAGTTGCGATATTCTTCATTTTGGTAGAGATTTTCAAACATACTATAATTTCAAATCTATTTTTGAAAACCCTACCATAAAGGGTGGTTGGATGGGAGATCATGTTCATGTATGCTTTATAATGAAAATCATTTTTAAACTTGCACATGATTGGGTGGTAGTTGATATGAGATATACACTTGATCTTATTGTTGTTTCAATTGGTATCATTGAATTCTTTCAATTGGTATCAATCTTGACATCCTTTTGTATACTCATATATGTTTTGTTTTATATATGTATGCTTACACTTCATATAGTATCAATTTCAATTGGTATTTATTTCTTACATACATATATAGATGATTTATTTGTGCTTCAAGATATCACAAATTTTGTTTATGATAAGCTTGATTTTTTTTTAATGACCACCATTTTCAATTGATTCAATTTTCAATTGGTATCTTTATACAAGCATTATCATTATCTTGCTTATGCTAAGCTTGAGCTTTAACATTATTTCAATTGACTTAGTTTTCAATTGGTATTTAGTTTACCATTGGTTTTGTTTCCCACTCCCTAACTTTATAATGAAAAATGATTAAAGAATGATTATTGATTTTTAATTGGTTTCATTTGCTTATAAAGATAAATATCTTCAATTGGTATCTAGATACATTGTTTTACTCAAAATTGGTATCATTGTGTTTTTCAATTGGTATCATGTGTTTTATTTTCAATATGTTTTAATTTCAATTGGTATCATATTTGTTTTCAATGCCCTTCTTACTTTCAATTGGTAATTGGTAGGCATTTCTTAAATGTTTTTATGTTCACTTTCTTTTGGTATCATAATGCACTTCAATGACACATTTTTTAATTGGTATCATTTTTGGTGTCACCCCTTGAAGTAGTTTATTGATTCTTTGTTTCATATATTTAGGGGGAGAAGAATTCATATCTATTTTGTTTTTACCCCTTTGTTGATGATTGACAAAAAGGGGGAGAAGAATTTGGAGTTGATATGCATGAGTTTTCAGTTTTATGTTCATTTCATCTCCATTGGTATCAAGAGCATTATGAGTTTTGTTTTTATTAATATCCATTGGTATCAAGAGCATTATGAGTTTTGTTTTTATTAGTATCAAGAGTTTTGTTTGGTAAGTTATTTGTTTTGTTTTAATTGGAATCAAGAGCATGTTTCATATGCATATTCATTTTATGTCAAGAACCTTGTTTATATGCATCTTATTATTTGTTTATTCCTATGCATGAGTTAAGGGGGAGCTTCTTTGAAGCTTTACTTTAATCCATGCATATATAACTCCATGAGTTTTGTCATCATCAAAAATGGGGAGATTGTTGGCCCAAAGGCCTTCCACTCTAGTTTTGATGATGATTAACTCATGTAGTTATGTGTACTAATAATCTTGTGATTTTAGTTTCAGATCATTAATCAAGATATTAGTTGGTGTTTAGCTTCAACAAGATGATTTGGAAGCTTGCACATGTTGATTCAAGAGCCCGCGCATCAAAATTATATATAGCACTTGCTTGGTGAATCTCGGTTTGGACCGAGTCAACTTGGAGATGGCGCTCTACAAGAAGACTTAGGTATCCATAGTTTTTAGTTTGGGTTTAGATCCTAATTGTAAAGATTAGTATAGTATGATAAGCTCAAGTTCACAACACACACGTTTCATGTTTTGGTTTTCGGTTTTAGGTTTAACCGATCTTGATTTTCATGAATAGATTTTTATATCAAAACAGTTTACATGGTTTATGTATATTAGATTTGTTCTATATACATGCATGCTTCAATTGTTTAAACAAACTTAGTTTGATAATCTACTTCATGAGTTTTATGTTTTGGACTTAATGACAAAAATCATGATATATACATGTTTCATGTATATTGGATTTCTATCCATATGCATCATGCTTCAAAATGTTTAAATATCATAGTTTTGTATTATGGATGAGTTTTGACAAAAGGTATTCTCTATTCAAGATTCCAAGTTTGGAAAAATACTAGTTTTGGTTTTTGATAAAATTGGCAAGACACCAAAATGAATTGATATGATATATGTCTTGAAATTTTTATCACTAGTTTGTGTTTCAAAATAAAATGATAAAACAAGTTTTTATGGAAGTTTTAGCAAAGATAAAATGTTTTTAAAATGTGTTTTTAACCATTTTTCTGTTCCAGGCTTCAACCAAGTCGACTAGCCCCCTGACTAGTCGACTAGGTCTGAGGTCGGTCGACCGGGCCGGTCGACCGACGTGCACAAACCTGTGCACGTTTCTGGCACAGACAGCGGTCGACCGGGACGGTCGACCGGAGCAGAATAGTCCGCTCTCTGGATTATTCGGTCGACCGGGGCGGTCGACCGCTAGTTGCCAACGGTCAAAAATTGACCGTTGGACGGTCGACCGGGCGGTCGACCGCAGGGTCTTTTCTGGCAAAACTGCTGCCAAACGGCTATTTTCTGGATTAGCCTATAAATACCCCATTTGCAAGAGTTTTTCTCTAAGATTTTTGGTGCGAATTTTTCCATACTCTCTGGTGTTTTTGCTGCAATCAAAATAGGTTTTTGGATTCAAATTGAACAATCTTTTTGGTGTTTTCATTAGGGTTTGAAAAATCAAAGAAAAGGGTTTTGGGAAAAGCTTTTGAATTGAACTTCTCTATCTTGGTTTCTTCTTATTTCCCAAAGATTTTCTTTGAGTTGCTGGTTTCAAATCCCTTGATTTTCTCCACACTTGAGCAAAAATCTACTATCTAAATCTATAGGATATTTGTGTGGGAAATAGATATAGTTTGTGGTTGTTGCTTTAGACCACCAAGTTGTAACCCAATCTTTACTTGCTTTGTGCTTTGGGTTGTATCCCTCAAGTTGTGAGGTGATCCTTGTATTGGTTTGTGATTGGGAGCTTGTTGTATTGGTTGGAAGTTTGCCTCAAGGAGGAGGTTGTGATTGTTGGAGTTTGCCTCAAGGAGGAGGTTGTGTTTGTTGGCTTGGAGTGGTGCCTCAAGGAGGAGGTTGTATTTGTAAAGAGAGGAGTTGGGTACTCCTTGTGAGAGTTCTTGGTGAACGAGCTAGTGGATTAGAATCCTTCGTGTGTCGAAGGCGGGGATGTAGAGCTGGGTGCTCGAACCTCGAAACATATCTCTGTGTTTGCGATTGATCCATTGACTCTCTCTCTATCTCTCTCTTTACTTTGTGTATTGTGCAAATTGTAATATCTTATACTTGCTTGTGTGTGCTTCATTTGTTGTAATTGCAATTGATTTTTAAATTCCGCATTTAGTTCACTAGATTAGCATCGTCACCTATTCACCCCCCCTCTGGTGACTTTTCAGAATCCTTTTCTTTTAAAATAGAATCAAATTTAATTTTCAATTTCATATTATCCTTTTTAAGCAAGTCATATTTTTCTAGAAGTTTTTGACAAAATGAAGCAAGATCATCACATGACAAGTCAACATCCTCATCAAGCTCGGATTCGGAATTTACCTCAAGGGGGTTATCCCCTTGGATCATGTAGCACAAGTTAGAAGCATCACTTCCATCATCCGAGTTGCTCCTTACATAGTATTGCTCTTGTTCGCCAAGTGAGATTATAGTGTTCCATATTACAAAAGCCAAATCAAAGTTAGAAACCCTAGATAAATATTCATCATTTAGGGTTGACTTTAAAGTATGGATGGCTTTTGCATTAGCCTCTAAATGTTTGCCATTTAAATAATAAGAATCTTTAATAGTGGTAAATAAACATGAATACCTGGGACTTTGAGGTACATTGACATCTTAACCTTCCAAGTTTGGATGTTAAGAATATCAAAAGTGGGAGGTGACATGAAATCCATGTGTGTGTAAACAAATATTGTTATTAGCTAAAAATGAGGATCTTTAACTCTAGGTTATTAGACTCAAATCAAGAGCACCAAGCTCTGATACCAATTGAAATCACCTAGAGGGGGGTGAATAGGTGACTAGCTAATCTAATGATGAATTAAAGCGAAATTAAAACTATTTATGGGGAGTTAATGGGTAGTTACACCTATGATCCCTCATTAAGAGAAGCCAATTAAGGAGAGTTAATGAGTATTTACACCCATGATCCCTTATTAAGAGGAGCCAATTAAGAAGAATTAATGGGTAGTTACACCCATGATCCTCATTAAGGGGAGATAATCAAGAGAATCATAACTCCCTATTGAGCCTATAAATAGCCCACTAGGAGGCTAGGCTCACGGGTTAGAGGGGATTAGAGATCTACTCCTCACTTTCAAGGCTAAGCTCAAGGTCTTGAAGAAATTCAAGTTCAAGAGACTTTTTGTAGAGTATAAGCTTCTTTGGTGGCTTCAAAGTATAAGCCAACAAGAGATTTACTCTCTCACTTCCTAGAATTCAGAGAATCACTTCTCTAATCCTATAAGCATCAATTCTGGGATCTAATACTTTAAGATCTTCCTCTCTTTCTCAAGGAATCTTCGGAACCAGGTGAGAAGGAATTTCCAAGCAGTAGTATTCGAAGATCGATCGCTCGATCGTCAACAGGACAAAGTGATCGCGCGCTGATCAGACTCCCACAAGCACACTTCCCCAGAAATCTCAGAGGAGATCTACTTGTAATTTTCTTTTTCTTTCTTTAAAGAAATACTTATAATTTCGCTCCTCATTCTTTTTGTAAGTTTTCCCTTTATGCAAATTTTCAATGGAAAACAGTTTGAAGCAAAAAAATGGCCGATATTTGAAATATTGGCTGATAAATCTGCCTGATATGAGTCGGCGCAAAATCGATTGATATGGATTTATTTTAATTGGGTCCATTTTTTTGAACCCAGCAGTATTGAACCCAAACTTGACCCGTCACCCGACTATACAAGTGTTGTTTGCATCATTAGGGCTCGATAAAAATTGAGCCCTAATTTTTCTCCTCCGTGAATTGACAACGATGATGTTTGATTTTCAGATAAGTAGATTGTACAACTTCTAATTTAATTTCATAAAATAACTTATTTATTGTATGACCCACGACTACGTGCAAAAGTACATAATTTTTTTTACCATCTTTGCATGCATATTACATTATTTTTATTTGGTAGATGTTATCTATGACACTATACCAATTAGGTATCAATATTTTATTATATATAATGTCTGATATGAATACCCAATATACGCGCATATCTCAGATATCCAATATGAAAAACCCCCATTCGATACGATCCCGAAATCTGATATTTAGAACCTGGTAACAAAAAACAAGTGATCCCAATAGTTAAGGGAGGTGATCGTGACAGATAACCCCGACAAGTGAATTACAACTATGGAATAGAAGATGAAGTCTTTGGATAGAAATCAAAGAATTGGTCGATATTCCAAAAAACTCTAAGGCAATAAATTGCATATGAATGTTTCACAAGAAGGATAATGAGTAGTACAAAGCAAGGTTGGTTGCGAAGGGATATGAAGGAGGATATTGACTGCAATTAGATCCTCTCTCCTGTATTTAAGTATACGTCTATTCGGATATTGTTGGCGATGGCAGCTCATTTTGATCCAGAGTTAGAGCAGATGAATGTCAAAATAGTGTTTCTATACAGTGAACTGGAAGAGAGGATATACATGAAGCAACCTGAAGGATATATTCAAGAAAGATAAGAAGATAAAATGTGTTTTATCAAGAAGTCTCTTTATGGACTTAAGCAATCTCCCAGGCAGTGATACAAACGACTCGACTCTTTCATGATCAAGGCCAGATACAACCGATGTGAGTATGACAATTGTGTCTATTTCAAGTAGAATGATGATCCGACATATTTACTGTTATATGTGAATGATATGCTGATTGTTGCAAGAAACAAGACACATATTCTAAAGCTCAAAGCTCAGCTAAAGAGGGAAATTCAACATGAAATATTTGGAAGAATCTAAGAAGATCTTAGGTATGGAGATTACTCGAGACGATGCTCAGGCAAACTTTGGCTATCCTAGGAGAACTACACTCTCAAAATATTGGAAAGATTCAACATAACAGAAGCAATACCGTTCACCACTCTTTTGGCAAGTCACTTCAAGTAATTCTTCAAGCAGTGTCTACAATCACCGGAAGAAGAGGAGAAGCTGTCTCGAGTACCATATGCTAGTGCGGTGGGATCACTCATGTATGCTATGGTCTGTACTAGGTCTGACTTAGGTTATGTAGTTAGTACAGTAAATCAGTTTATATCAAATCCAAAAAAATAATATTGGAAAATAATGAAGTGAGTATTGCAATATCCACGAGGAACTGCGAGACTAGGCTTGATGTTTCAGAGTTTGAAAATGAAAGAGTCTAGAGTATTACAAGGCTATGTTGGTGCGGATTATGTAGGAGATCTTGATCAGTGAAGATCAACGACGGGTTATGTATTTACAGTAGCTGAGTATACTGTTAGTTGGACGGCAGAGTTGCAAGACACAATGGCACTTTCAATGACAGAGGTGAAGTGCATGGCTGCAGTTAAGACATCAAAGGAAGCTTTGTGGTTGAGAGGATTAGTCAAGACTTTTAGCATCAGACATGATTCAGTTCGGGTTCATTGTGACAGTCGGAGTTCTATTCATCTTGCTAAGGATCGCAGGATCATAAGCGGATGAAACACATTGATGTGAGATATCACAAGATATGTCAGTGGGTCATAGATGACAAGGCGATAGACTTAGTGAAGATCAGCACAAAGTAGAACCCAGTAAATATGATGACGAAGATCATCTCTGTGGAGAAGTTCATAGCATCTCTGAACTTCACCAAGATTCTCCAAAGATAAGGTGCAGATGGGCTCTTGGGAGGGAGCCATGTGAGTCACAAAAGGGGGAGAAAGCATAGTGAATGAAGTGGAGGCAATTTCTACAAGAAAATTTAATGAAATGAGTCAAGGTGGAGATTGTTAGCTTTTGGGTGCCTCATATTCATTGGAGAAGAATTCAGATTCAAGTGGAGGATATTCAAAATTTAGAGATCAAGATCGGATATGCACATACATGCACGAGGAGTTTTGCACAGGATAAATCGACTTATACTTTGTCTAATTGACTTATGATCAAGTTAGTCGACTCATACATGCAGTATAGTCGACTGATATTGCAACAGAGAGTGAGGACTCGGGTTAGTCGATTGATACATCAGTATAATCGACTAATGTGTAGATTTGTCAATTTATATATCAGAGTAGTCGACTAATGGCGGTTCTGACAATTTTCTTTTCGGGTTATGTTTTCAGTTCAAATTGGATTTGAGTTTTCTTCTTTCTCTAAGGCATGTTTGTATTGATAGAGTTTGTGTTGGACTAAGATGGTTCTAGGAGTCTATATAAACCTCTTTGGGCTGGCCTTTGAAGCAAGTCGAGTACAAGTCAAGAGAAAATCAAGATTCCACCATTAAGAGTAATGAGATAGAGATATTCTTATAACTCTTGTATTTTCTTCTCTTTTTTCAGTATAATTTCTCGCGTCCTCCTGTTGGCTGTAGGCACACTTACCGAACCATGTTAAATCTGGTGTTCTTGTGTTTTGTGGTGATTAGTCTTATTGCTTATTAGTGGTAAATCGCTTTCATTGTCGAGTCTTCCACTCGGTGTTTCTCTACACTTTCATTGTCGAGTCTTCCACTCGGTGTTTCTCTTTTATTGTGTCAGCATTTTACACAATACATAATTATCTTGGGATAGCCAGATTTTTTCTGTACTCCTATCTTGACTGATCTTCATACTTAAAATCTTCTTGTCTTCTCCCTAATCTTTTATGCCAAACTCCTCTTTTAGCTGAGCTTTAAACTTCTGAATATGTGTTTTATTTCTCGCAGCAATCAACATGTCATTCACATACAACAACAAATATGTGAGATCATTATTGCACTGCTTGAAATAAACACAAGTGTCATACTTATATCTGGTGTAGTTGGCCTTGATCATAAATGAGTCGAACCACTTATATCACTGCCTGGGAGACTGCATCAGCCCATAAAGAGACTTCTTGAGAAAATAAAACTTATTTTCTTGATCTTCCTGAAAGAACCCTTTAGGTTGCTTCATGTATATCTTCTCTTCAAGCTCACCATGTAGAAATATTGTTTTCACATCTAGCTGCTCCAACTCGAAATCACCTTGAGCCACAACTGCCAACAACAATCAAATAGATGTATGCTTGACTACATGAGGGAAAATCTCATTATAGTCAATACTCTCCTTCTGAGAATACCTTTTGGCAACTAGTCTTGCCTTATATTGCTCATTGTTCTTCTGAAAGACGAACCTGCAACCTATCGCTTTAGATCCTTTGATAGATTCACCAAATCTTATGTTTGATTATTCTCCAAAGACTCCATCTCATGTTCCATGGCTATGGCCGACTTGTCACTGTCATCCGCCTCGATTGTCTCCTTGTAACTACTAGAATCTCCAACTTTCGTTACTTATGCAAAAGAGACTTGGTTTTCATCCCAGCCATATCTGATTACTGGTACTGAAACTCTGTTTGACCGCCTCAATAGTCTAGGCTGCACATGTTGCTCTTGAGTAGCTACTTGCTTATCTCTATCTGAACTTGAGAAGTCTTCATCTTATCTGATAGGTTTGATGAGGTCATCTGAAAACTCAAACTCCTTGGTCTGAGAGCCTGAAGCTCCATCTTGTGCCTTGTCCTCCGTCTTTGACTTTTCTTATAACATTGATTCTTTATCGCAGACCCCATCTTAGTTAATAAAAGCACTCTTCTTCTTTGGGTCCCAAAGTTTGTATGTCTTGGATCTCTTGGTGAAACCAATGAAGAAACACCTCTTTGACTTGGGCTCCATCTTTTTTCTCTTTTGACTATCAACTAAATTGTATGTCGGGTAGTCGAATATCTGTAAGGTTGAATAGTACATTGACTCTCATTGCCATATCTCTTCTGGGATCTGAAGATTAACGACTGTAGATGGTGACTTGTTTCCTAAATAACTTGCATGACTCACTGCCTCTGCCCAAAAATCTTCTGACATGTCAGCTTGTAACCTCATACTGGGGGCACAGTCTGTAAGTGTCTGATTCATGCGCTCTGCTACTCCATTTTGTTCTGATCGTCCTGGAATAGTTAACTGCTTTTCAATACCTTCACTAGCTAAGTACTGGTTGAATTTTAAAGATGTATACTTACCCATATTATCTGACCTCAAGAACTTCACGTTTCATCCTTTCTGATTCTCCACCTTGCTTTTTAGTCCTTGAACTTCATTGTGATCATCTTACTAGCCATCGCTCTAATATTAATTGTTGTGATAGATACCACCAAATAATAAGAGTAACGCGGAAACACCGAGAGATCTATGATCATTATAAGAGGAAGAATACAAATCAAGAAACACAAGATTTGAGAGAGGAGGGGCAAAAAATCTTATTAACCTGAGAAGCAATACAAGAATTTACTAGGATCTCTCCCTAGGATCTCTCAAATTCTTATACAAGGTGAAAATTTCTCTCTTGATCTCAATGTATAAACAATCCTAGGGATTTTATAAATATCTAGAGTAAATCTAGAGTTTTTAAATCTTGAGTAAAATCATCTTAGTCATCCAATCAACCGCCTCTGAAAGAACAAATTTGGAAACATTTTAAAAATCATAATCTGAAAACTATTCGGATTCTAAAATTTTCCGTAGCTGTCGACAGCTGCGTGTCAGTTGTCGACAGAGTGAGACATGGTTGGTCTCTGTTGAAGTCGCGGCTGATCTCCTGTCGACTGCTTTGGACAGGCAGTGGCCAGCTGTTGACAACTACATATAACTGTCGGTAGACTAAACCATCCTCAGTCTCTGTTGGCTCGCGGTCGACCGCCCTGGCTCGCTATCGACAGCCATCTACTGTTGTCAACAGCCTGAGCCTGTGCATGTATGTGCACACCCCTAAATCTTCTTGAACCTCATCCACTTTATCGCATAGTCTTCTCCAATGGATGTGAGACACCCAAAATACCAATGGGGAATTTCTTAGATATTTAGAGACAACACTGATATGGAATTAGGGAACTTCTCCAGAAAGTCTAGATAACATACCTTTGACATATTTTGTCATTAACTGCTAACTGCCATTCTTTGGATTTTGCTTATTGGCTGTGTGATATCATTCAATGGCTCTGAATCTTTTCCCCAAGCTAGAGAAAACCATCTCATTCTTTGTTTTTCAGGAGTTTTTTCTCTATGGTTTTTAGAGGAATGAACAGAAAAGGACGGACCAAAGTATAGCCATTACCTAATTCCTTCTTGTAAAATACAGTAGCTATGGCTTATTCATATTTTTCTTTTTCGTTGATTGTGCTTGGATGTTTAGTGAAGTCCCTGTGAGCTGTGTACACCTTTTGTTGTTCACATCTTGTTTGATTCTAATCTTTGTTTATTGGTGCTAATGATCGAAGATTACCCAGTTTTTTTGTTTTTAGTTTTTTGGTTTAAAATTTTAAATTGTACTTTGGTTTCTCATTGCTCCTGAACTAATTATGATTGTAAAAATCCACAGGAAGTTGTTACAGATGAACCCTGTGTTGCCAGTATATTTCTACAATGTTTTCTTTTCGGGCATGAGATTTCTAATTGTTTGTTTCTGATCTTTTCTTTTAGATGAGAGCAATGCCTTTCACTTGGTTGAAGTGTTTTCTTTTCTGTGGACTTTTGAGGGTTGTAGATAAATATATGGTCATTGTAAGAAAGTGTCCAGCGCTTGTGTCACCTTCTTGTTGTCAAAGAATGGTTAGTGATAATAACAGATGAATTGGGTACAAATTGATTCCTTTTATTTTTCTGAAGGATTTAAGGTTTAATTATAATTCAGAAATCACCAAGAAAATCTTGGTCACTTAGAAAGACTTACTCGAGATGTTCTGGAGTTTCTAGCATCCATCAGACTTTTAGGTGTGTTCGTGTGTTAAAAGACACTAGGATTTACTCTCAAAAAAAAAAAAAAGACATTAGGATTGGATTTAAACCCAATCCTAATGAATTAAAATATTTTTTGACCCAAGACTCATACAGCGGGTTCCTACTTGTGTATCATCCTGGATTCCTAGCACATTAGACAAATCTTCATCCGACTATGATTTTACCATTATAAAATCTCTTATCGAGTTTCCCTTTTAGTGTTAAATCAAATCTGAGCTGAATGTTGTGTGAAGAATACAGTTTTTCTTTCTTATTATGCGGCAAAGGAATTTATAATAGTAGTAAACCGGGATTTTTGTTCAGACTTGAGTATCTCTGGTTTCTAGTCATGGTTGTAAGGTTTCTAATCTATAGAGAAAATATATAAAATAAGCTGGCTTACATTAATTTAAGTCTTTCACATGATTTCAGTTCAATTAAGTTATTGAAGAAATCTTCTATGAACATTCCTAGAATTTAAGGATTGCCCAGATTTTGAGTGAATGAAGATTTTATAGTTTATTGGCTGACATATTTGCATTTAGAGGCTTTGCTCCCATTTTACTGGTAGATTTATTTTGTAGAGAGATAATGGTGGGAATGTTGTGATAGACACCATCAAATAATAAGAGTAACTGCAGAAGTACTGAGAGATCTACCGTAGTAAGCAATATATTTAAATCACCATAAGAGAAAGAACACAAATCAAGAAACACAAGATTTGAGAGGGCGGGGGAGAAAATCTTATCAACATGAGAAGCAATATAAGAGTTTACAAGGATCTCTCTTAAATCTCTCAAACTCTCAATACAAGATGGCAATTTCTCTCTTGAGCTCAACACATAAAACCCACAACCCTAGAGATTTTCTAAACATCTAGAATAAATTTAGACCTTCCAAATCTTCAGCAAAACCATCATAGCCATCCAATCAACTGCCTCTAGAACATAAGATTCGGAAACCTCTTCAAAATCATAATAGATTCTGAAAATTTTCGTAGCTATCGGCAGCTGCATGTCAACTATCGACAGACTGAGACACGCCTTGGTCTATGTTAAAGTTGTCGTCGATCTCCTGTCTAATGTTTTCGACAGGCAGTGCTCAACTGTTTACAACTACATTTAGCTGTTGACAAGCTGAGTCATTCTCAGTCTCTGTTGGCTCGTGGTCGACCGCCTGTAAACCACCCTGGCTCGCTGTCAGCAACCATCTACTGCTCTCGACAGTCTGAGTCTGTGAATATCTGTGCATACTGCTAAATCTTCTAAAATTTTCTACACCTTATTGCGTAGTCTTCTCCAATGGATGTGGCCTTCAAAATATCAGCAATCTCCATCTTCACTCACATGCCATGAGTCTCTTGTAGAAATTGGCCTCCACACCATATATAAGCTTTTCTCCCCCTTTTGTGATTTCACACGGCTCCCTCTCAAGAGCTCATTCTCCACTTTATCTTTGGAGAACATTGATAAAATTCAGAGATGCTCTGAACTTTTCCACCAATATGATTTTTGTCATTATGTCTGTTGGATTTTTCTTTGTACTGATCTTCACCAAGTTAATAAATTTTTCTACTACCACCCAATGATGTATCCTATGATACCTCACATCAATGTGTTTTTTTCGCTTGTAATACCTATGATCTTTAGGGAGATGAATTGCATTTTGACGTTGCAGTAGACCCGAACTGAATCTTATATGATGCCAAACGTACCGATCAATCCTCTCAACCACAAGACTTTTTTAGATGTCTCAACTGTAGCCATGTATTGCACCTTTGTTGTTGAAAGCGCCACGGTATCTTACAACTCTGTCTTCCAACTAACAACGCACTCAGCTACTACGAATACATTACTCATCGTAAATCTACGCTGATCAAGATCTCATGTATAATCTGCATCAACATATCCTTATAACAACTTAGATTTTTCTGCTTCCAACCTCTGAAATGCCAAGCCTAATCTTGTAGTCCCTCGTAGATATTATAGCACCTACTCACTACTTTCCAATGTTCCTTGTCTGGATTCAATATGTATCGACTTATTGTACTAACTGCATAAGTTAAGTCAGACCTAATGCATACCATAACATACATTAGTGATCCCACCGCACTCGCATGTGGTACTCAAGACATCTCTTCCTCCTCTTGTGAGTTTGGACACTGACTAGAGGATAACCAGAAGTGACATGCCAAAAGAGTAGTGATCAGTCTTGCTTCAGGCATGTTGAACCTTTCCAACATCTTGAGATCATAATATTAGCATTTTGGGTGCCTCATATTCATTGGAGAAGAATTCAGCTTCAGGTGGAGGAGATACAAACTTCAGAGATCAAGATCGGACATGCACGAACATGCACGAGGAGTTGTGCACAGGATAAGTCAACTTATACTTTGTATAGTCGACTTATGATCAGATTAGTCGACTTATACAGGCAGTATAGTCGACTGGTATTGCAATAGAGAGTGAGGATCTCAGGTTAGTCTATTGATATATCAGTATAGTTGACTAATGTGCAAATTAGTCACTTATACATCAGAGTAGTCAACTAATGGCTATTCTGGTAGTTTCCTTTTTGTTTCCGATTTGAGTTGGATTCGAGTTCCCTTCTTACTCTGAGGTGGTGCTATTTGTATTGATGGAGTTTGTGTTGGACTAGGATGATCTAGGAGTCTATATAAACTCTTTTGTGTTGGCCTTTGAAGGCAAGTTGAGTACAAGTCAAGAGAAAATTAAGTTTCCACCATTAAGAGTTGTGAGATAGCGATTCTTATAACTCTTATATTTTCTTCTTTATTTTCAATATAATTTCTTCCCTTCTCCCCATGGACGTAGGCACATTGCCGAACCATGTTAAATTTGGTGTTCTTGTAGTTTATTGTGATTAGTCTTATTACTTGCTAGTGGTAGATCACTTCTACGCTACCATTGTTGAGTCTCCCACTCGGCGTTTTTTTCTTGTCGTATCGGCATTTTACACAACAGTTGGCATCAGAGTGATGGCTAGCAAGATGACCACAACAACCAACTTTGAGGTGGAGAAAGTCCACAACTTCTTGTTGTGTAAGATGTGAGTAACGTCGTTGCTCATGAAGGAGGGCACACACAAGGCCCTGCTTGGTATTGAGAAGAAGCCATCGAAGATGGAGCATGATGAGTGAAATGACATCGACTTTCACGATAAGACGATGATATACTATGCCTATCAGATGAGATCCTCTATAATTACATGAATGAGAGATAATTGGTGATTTTTAGTGTAGGCTGGAGAGCCTTTACATGACGAAGAGTTTGTCGAACAAGCTCTTCAAGAAGAATCAGTTATATAACCTTCGGATGAAGGAAGGTATGCCTATTCTACAACATCTAAATGCTTTTAATAGAATTTTGAGCAATTTGTTGGCTCTGGAGATTAAGTTAGAAGAAAAAGATAAAGCTCTTCTGTTACTCTCTTCTCTTCCATCTCATAACTTAGCGACCACCATCAGTATGGTAAATAGACGTTAGAGTTGGAGGATGTCAGACAGATACTCTAGAACAACGAATTGATGAAGAAGACACATTCTACATGGAAGGCTTCATGACGGTTAACAAGGGCCAGAGGGGAATATCAAAGAGTAGGGGACCCAAAAGGAATCCATATGCTTCTAGCAGTAATGCTTGATACTACTACAGTAGGGCACATCAAGAAAAAATATATGAAATACAAGGAGATGATGAACAAGAAAGAAGGTAAGGATTCTGATGAGCTAATACCTGTAGAAAGTCAGAACAAGCTGGTGTTGTCGAAGAAGCAGATGGAATCCATGTGATATCTTAACAACTCAGTCAGGAAAGGAAAAGTACTCATATACTTCGTTACTTGATTTGGGGTGCATATACCACATGTGCCCAAAAAGGGAGTGGTTCAGAACAAACAAGCTTACGATAGAGGCTCTATCCTGATGGGTAATGACGTCATGTGCAAGACTATTGGTATTGGCAACATCCGTATGAGGATGTTTGATGGACATGTTCGAACCCTCACGAATGTGCGTCACATTTCAGATTTAAAGAAGAATCTTCTCTCGTTGGGAGCTTTGAAAGCTCAAAGGTGTAAGTTTTCAAGTACAGATGGATGTATTAAAGTTACCAAAGGCTTTATGACTATTCTCAAAGGAGAACGATTGACAAACTTGTACAAGATGATTGGATGTACTATTGTTGGTGATGTTTCAACAACAATAGAGAAGGATACTACAAGATTTTGGTACATACATCTTGGACACATGAGCGAGTGAGATCTTCAAACCCTACACCATTAAAGTGCCCTATTAGGTATCAAATATTGCAAACTCAGTCTTTATAAATTTTACATCATGGATAGACAATGCAGATTAGCTTTCTCTACATCATAACATAATGCAAAGGGCTTACTAGATCTCATATACAAGGATGTGTGGGGACCTTCGCCAGTAGCATCCATTGGCAGTACTAAGTACTATGTCATGTTCATAAATGACTTCTGCAGGATAGTTTGCGTATACTTCTTAAACAGAAATTAGAAGTATTTCAGAAGTTCAAAAAGTGAAAAATTATGGTAGAGAATTAGAAGGAGCGAAAGGTGAAAGTCTTGAGGTCCGACAATGTAGGTGAGTATACTTCCGCAGAATTCAAAGTATACTTGACAGGTGAAGGCATCAAATATCAGCTAAGTATTTCAGGGTGACCAAAATAGAATAGAGTAGCAGAGCGCATGCATCAGACACTTACAGAGCATGCCTGCAGTATCAAATTACAAGCTGACATGTCAGAAGGATATTGGGTGAAAGCGGTGAGTCATGCGTTATCTTGTAAATCGGTTACCATTAACAACCGTTAATCTTCAGATTCTAGAAAAGATATAATGAGGAGAGTCTGTGGATTATTCAACTTTAGAGATTTTCAGTTGTCTGACGAACAGTTTGGTTGATAGTCAGAAAAAAACAAACTGGAGTTCAAGTTTAAGAAGTGTATCTTTATCAAGTTCATCAAAACAGTCAAGAGTTTCAGATTTTGAGATCTCGAGATAAGGAGAGCTTTTACCAGTAGAGATGTGGTCTTTAATGAAGAATCAGTATTGCAAGAAAGGTCAGAGATGGAGGATAAAGCGCAAGGTGGAGCATCAGATAGTTCAACAGACACTCAGGTAAAGAGAGTTGAATTCTCAGAGAGCCCTAAAAGGCTTTATGGGTCAGATGAAGACTCCTCATATTTAGATGAAGATGAACATGAGGCTACCCAAGAGCAATTTAGACTATTGAGGCAGTCAATCAGAGTTACAGTGCCACCAATAAGGTATCGCTGAGAAGCTGATCATGTCTCATTCTCATTAGTAACAAACTCTGTTTTAGATATCGGCCAAGTCGGCCGAGATATCGGTCGATTTCTCATTTTCTGCTTGCTGCCGATACGATATGGGAAAACCATCGCCTATATCGTTTGCAGTAAAAAATGGCCAATATTTGAAATATCGGCCGATAAATCCACCTGATATGAGTTGGCACAAAATTGACTGATATGGATTTATTTTAATTGGGTTCATTTTTTTTGAACCCAGCAGCATTGAACCCAAACCCGACCCGTCACCCGACTATATAAGTGTTGTTGCATCATTAGGGCTCGATTTTTATCAAGCACTAATTTTTCTCCTCTGTGAATTGACGACGATGATGTTTGATTTCCAGATATGTAGATTATATAACTTCTAATCTTATATTTTTTAAATTTCATAAAATAACTTATTTATTGCATAACCCACGACTGCGTGCAAAAGTACACTATTTTTTTACTGTCTTTGCATGCATATTACATCATTTTTATTTGGTAGATGATAGCTATGACACTAAACCAATTTTTAGTTATCAATATTTTATCATATATAGTGTCCGATATGAACATCCGATATACGCGCTATCTCTGATATCCAATATGAAAAACCCTCATCCGATATGATTCTGATATCCGATATTTAGAACCTTGCAACAAAAACAGGTGATCCTAGTGGTTAAGGGAAGTGATCGTGGCAGATGATCATGACAAGTGGATTACAACTATAGAATAGAAGATTGAGTCTTTGGATAGAAATTGTAATATCCCTAAACTACTGTAATTTTATTTTCTCCAAGTATTTATTTTGATTTACTGAGTATTTTTATTTGATCAAGTTAATTTATTTCTCCTGTGATTATTATTGTTGAAAATGCAAATTATTTTCAGATAGTAAATGACAAATTATTCTTCCATTATTATTTATTGTTATTTCTATTAGTGTTATCTTTATGTTATGGTCGGTGTTTATTAATTATTATTAGTGATAATATTATATTCTCTAATTATTTTAATATTGGCATTTGTGTTAATACTAATCTTGGTGGTGGTGGTGTTCTTCTTGTTAGCCTCTCACCCTATTTCCCGATTACCCGTTTGGATCCCATAACCCATGACCCGTTCCTAATCCTATACCCGATTACCTAATCGGATCCTAACCCGTTTGCCTAGACCCAACCCAATACCATCCTACTATATAAACCTATTGTTAACCTAAACCTAGATCTTAACCTAATTATTCTCCTTCTTCACAAAACTGCTGCCGCACACCCTCCCTTCTCCCTCTCTCCATCTGCGGCAACAGATCCCAACTCCAGCCGCAACAGCAAGCCCGAGCACTCTCTTCTCCGCCAACACCCGAACCCCACAGCAGGCCAGACGAGCCTCTCTCTCTCTCTCTTCTCCTTGCTGCAGAACCAGGGCGCCCCTCCCAGCAGCCGCTGTCAACCAGGACAGCACCAGGTCCCCAGGACAGCAGCAGCATGGCCGGATTCCCCCTCTCCCAGGCCGAGCAATAGCCCCGCCGGAGCAGATCTGGCCTCATCCAGATCAGCAGGCCGGCCACCACCAGATCCAGCCAGGGCCCTTCAACAGTGCAGACCAGCAGGCCGGTCTCTTCCCTGCGAGACCTGTCCAGGTCGCGCACAGAGAATCAACAGCAGCAACCACCCAGATCCAGCGCGCAGGCAGCGAGCGAGCGGCAATTCCAGGCCCTTCCGGCGAGCGCGAGATCCCCAGCTTGCAGCCAGGCCTTCTCCAGCACCCTGGCCACCTCCCATGCGGTCCGACAGCGAGGAACCGCACCACAGCAACCGTAACGGCGACTCGCCCGGCAACGACCAGATTTCCCGATGTGAGTGTATTCTCCTCCTCCTTTTGATTACTCGTATTTATATGCATTGATTTGATCATGATTTCATGTGTACATGTATATAGAATAGAGTAATGATTGTGTATGTTGATTGTGTAAGAGAGAGGCTCGAATTCATATATTAGCAACAAGGAATAGGAATTGATGAATCTCTGATTTCTAGCTGACAGAACTTGACTAGTCGACTTGCCCACATTATTAGTCGACTAATCCATGTAATAGTCGACTTACCCAGCACCCCTAGTCGACTAGTATAGCTTCCAGATTATGTGTAACTCTCTGTATTTTCCCTGCTGGTCGACTTGACCTCTTCTATAGTCGACTGATAGTCTTAGTAGTCGACTTATACTTTGCCCTAGTCGACTAATAAGTTGACCTGGAGCTGTGTGGCTCTCTGTTTCTCTGTCAGTCGACTTACCCTTTTCCCCTAGTCGACTTGGCCTTGGTATAGTCGACTTGGTCCCCTCGATTAGTCGACTACCCTTCCTCTAGTCGACTACTTATCTTCCCTAGTCGACTACTGTTAGTCTGTCAGCTGGGTATGGTTCCTTGATGGATTGTGGACTTCACCCAAGAGTTATTTAATGGATATAGATGGAGTATATGATATCGAGAGATGGACATTGGTGGTAATTACTTGATCTAATAGAACTTAGATGCATGTATATGTTGTGACACCGAGTGTTGGGACATTATGAATGATCTTAATAGAAGTGGTGATTGTGAATACTTATGAATCAGATTAGATTGTTAGAGTGAGAGAGTTGTGCCTGATTATCTTTATATGTTGGAACAGTGATTTATGTATCGGAATACTTGATGTGTATTGATAATTGACGAACGTGTAACTATTGGAATATGAGTTGGTTGTATGGCTTTAGATTGATCTGGACTTATGATATTTACATTGAATGATGATCAGTAATTTAATATGACTTTATTAGTTGAGTTGTGACTTACATTGATCTGGGCTAGAGGTTATCCAGAATCTATATACCTCATATTGGAGCCTGACTTGTTTTGAGATGAGATTGACGTTGTTGGCATTTGAGATTCATTAGATGATATGTCGTTGATATTAAGTATCAGTAGTAGCTATTCTATATTGTAGTTGATCGAGGACATATTGGATGTGATCTTACCTTACTAAAAGATTATGACGATTGGATTGGTACATGGACTTATTCAGAGTTGGACTGAACTTGTGTTATAGATAATATTGGATTCACATACTTTATTATTAAGCCCGATCTGCATTAAGATGAGATGATATATTTCCAGTAGAGTACTTTCCAGACTTGATATTCATTTATTGGTGATGACTTGATGATGATTCATTCAGAGGTTGATGTATACTTGTTATGATGTTAGAGACTGGAATACTTCAGTTATCAGAGATGACTTATTATGATAGTGAGTCTATTTGATATCAGTGATGCTGTACTTCAGAGTTACCAGATAGCAGTTATCAGTTATCAGTAGATTTGATTATCTTTTGATGATAACACATGTGAGAGTTTAGTTGGATATTGGTGCACTGAACTTAACTAGTCATGCCTGGCACCTGACTGATAAACCTAGTATTCAGATTACTGGAAGTTACGGGAAATGTTTGGTTGACTGTAACACCGTATACAGTTTTATTGTTCATCGTATACACGGTTACTGTTACTGATATTGTTCACCGTGTATACGATTACTGATTGATTATTACTGTACTGATATTGTTACCATCCCGTAGCATCCCAGTAATTGAAATGGCATAAGATATTGATTGTTACTAATGGCACTACCTAACTGACTGTACACCTGGCACCTTCATGGGACCTTGGCATGACTATGACACTGTTACCTGATATCTTGTACCCATGTATCCTGGACTCCTGTATCTCTTGTACTCATATCCCATGCACTGTTGACCTGTTAATAGCACAGTCAAACCGGCGTCCGGCGGACCATTGACCGTCTGGTGTCGGGATTGACGAGGATGTATCCCACAATCGTGCTAGCGTCCGGCGGATCCCTGAAAGGAACTAAGTGCCACATGGAGCAAAGTGCCACACCATACACATGGTGGGGGCCACCTCTTGAATCCATGGGGGCCACCTCTAGAATCCTGTTTTCCCTCAGAGCAAAGTGCCACACGGAGCAAAGTGCCACACCATACACATGGTGGGGGCCGCCTCTTGAATTTGTGGGGGCCACCTCTTGAATCTGTAGGGCTATCTCCTGTACGTGACGCCTGGTGTTAGCGTGATATTGCATTCTCAGTGCCTATTAGCATCCACACGCACTTGTATGATGATAACCCCCTTGTATACATGTTATTTGGTTCTCTTTCCCTATTCGAACAATGATACCCGCATATCGGAGTTCGAATGAGTTCTACTGGATGTGCGGGCTCCAGGGTGAACTGTCGGATGTTGTGGGACGCCGGTGGGAAAGTGACAAAGATAACATAGAACACTACTGATTGTTTATTGAATGTTTTGTATGAACACATTGTGTCATGCCCTGAATTGTTACCCTGCCTTATGACATATGGCTGTATACATGATTGTAACCAGTACCACATGATTGTAACCAGGACCAGACTTATGACCAGACTTGGATACTAGCCTAGTGACATGTGATAGGTCGCACATCTAGACATCTATTGTTGGCTACAGTTGCTTTACTTGTCTTGTACCTGTTCTCTCATTCTTGCTATCTTTATTCGTGTTGCTACCATGTATATTATTGCATTGTTATTCAGTTGCTTATGTAACATGTTATTTGATTATCTTAGTCTGCAGTTGTTCTTACTATTATTTATGCACATTGTTTCTTCTGCACGAGCTCTTTCCCCTTTACACACACACTCACCACGGTCGCGTTCTGACGACCCTGGATTTGCACGTCCAGATATTGGACGGTTCGTTTCTCTTGTGCAGGTGTTCGTTAACCTAAACCTAGATCTTAACCTAATTATTCTCCTTCTTCACAAAACTGCTGCCGCACACCCTCCCTTCTCCCTCTCTCCATCTGCGGCAATAGATCCCAACTCCAGCCGCAACAGCAAGCCCGAGCACTCTCTTCTCCGCCAACACCCGAACCCCACAGCAGGCCAGGCGAGCCTCTCTCTCTCTTCTCCTTGCTGCAGAACCAGGGCGCCCCTCCCAGTAGCCGCTGTCAACCAGGACAGCAGCAGGTCCCCAGGACAGCAGCAGCATGGCCGGATTCCCCCTCTCCCAGGCCGAGCAACAGCCCCTCCGGAGCAGATCTGGCCTCATCCAGATCAGCAGGCCGGCCACCACCAAATCCAGCCAGGGCCCTTCAGCAGTGCAGACCAGCAGGCCGGTCTCTTCCCTGCGAGACCTGTCCAGGCCGCGCATAGAGAATCAACAGCAGCAACCACCCAGATCCAGCGAGCAGGCAGCGAGCGAGCGGCAATTCCAGGCCCTTCCGGCGAGCGCAAGATCCCCAGCTTGCAGCCAGGCCTTCTCCAGCACCCTGGCCACCTCCCATGCGGTCCGACAGCGAGGAACCGCACCACAGCAACCGTAATGGCGACTCGCCCGGCAACGACCAGATTTCCCGATGTGAGTGTATTCTCCTCCTCCTTTTGATTACTCGTATTTATATGCATTGATTTGATCATGATTTCATGTGTACATGTATATAGAATAGAGTAATGATTGTGTATGTTGATTGTGTAAGAGAGAGGCTCGAATTCATATATTAGCAACAAGGAATAGGAATTGATGAATCTCTGATTTCTAGCTGACAGAACTTGACTAGTCGACTTGCCCACATTATTAGTCGACTAATCCATGTAATAGTCGACTTACCCAGCACCCCTAGTCGACTAGTATAGCTTCCAGATTATGTGTAACTCTCTGTATTTTCCCTGCTGGTCGACTTGACCTCTTCTATAGTCGACTGATAGTCTTAGTAGTCGACTTATACTTTGCCCTAGTCGACTAATAGGTTGACCTGGAGCTGTGTGGCTCTCTGTTTCTCTGTCAGTCGACTTACCCTTTTCCCCTAGTCGACTTGGCCTTGGTATAGTCGACTTGGTCTCCTCGATTAGTCGACTAACCCTTCCTCTAGTCGACTACTTATCTTCCCTAGTCGACTACTGTTAGTCTGTCAGCTGGGTATGGTTCCTTGATGGATTGTGGACTTCACCCAAGAGTTATTTAATGGATATAGATGGAGTATATGATATCGAGAGATGGACATTGGTGGTAATTACTTGATCTAATAGAACTTAGATGCATGTATATGTTGTGACACCGAGTGTTGGGACATTATGAATGATCTTAATAGAAGTGGTGATTGTGAATACTTATGAATCAGATTAGATTGTTAGAGTGAGAGAGTTGTGCCTGATTATCTTTATATGTTGGAACAGTGATTTATGTATCGGAATACTTGATGTGTATTGATAATTGACGAACGTGTAACTATTGGAATATGAGTTGGTTGTATGGCTTTAGATTGATCTGGACTTATGATATTTACATTGAATGATGGTCAGTAATTTAATATGACTTTATTAGTTGAGTTGTGACTTACATTGATCTGGGCTAGAGGTTATCCAGAATCTATATTCCTCATATTGGAGCCTGACTTGTTTTGAGATGAGATTGACGTTGTTGGCATTTGAGATTCATTAGATGATATGTCATTGATATTAAGTATCAGTAGTAGCTATTCTATATTGTAGTTGATCGAGGACATATTGGATGTGATCTTACCTTACTAAAAGATTATGACGATTGGATTGGTACATGGACTTATTCAGAGTTGGACTGAACTTGTGTTATAGATAATATTGGATTCACATACTTTATGATTAAGCCCGATCTGCATTAAGATGAGATGATATATTTCCAGTAGAGTACTTTCCAAACTTGATATTCATTTATTGGTGATGACTTGATGATGATTCATTCAGAGGTTGATGTATACTTGTTATGATGTTAGAGACTGGATTACTTCAGTTATTAGAGATGACTTATTATGATAGTGAGTCTATTTGATATCAGTGATGCTGTACTTCGGAGTTACCAGATAGCAGTTATTAGTTATCAGTAGATTTGATTATCTTTTGATGATAACACAGGTGAGAGTTTAGTTGGATATTGGTGCACTGAACTTAACTAGTCATGCCTGGCACCTGACTGATAAACCTAGTATTCAGATTACTGAAAGTTACGGGAAATGTTTGGTTGACTGTAACACCGTATACAGTTTTATTGTTCATCGTATACACGGTTACTGTTACTGTTACTGTTACTGATATTGTTCACCGTGTATACGATTACTGATTGATTATTACTGTACTGATATTGTTACCATCCCGTAGCATCCCAGTAATTGAAATGGCATAAGATATTGATTGTTACTAATGGCACTACCTAACTGACTGTACACCTGGCACCTTCATGGGACCTTGGCATGACTATGACACTGTTACCTGATATCTTGTACCCATGTATCCTGGACTCCTGTATCTCTTGTACTCATGTCCCATGCACTGTTGACCTGTTAATAGCACAGTCAAACTGGCGTCCGGCGGACCATTGACCGTCTGGTGTCGGGATTGACGAGGATGTATCCCACAATCGTGCTAGCGTCCGGCGGATCCCTGAAAGGAACTAAGTGCCACATGGAACAAAGTGTCACACCATACACATGGTGGGGGCCACCTCTTGAATCCATGGGGCCACCTCTAGAATCCTATTTTTCCTCAGAGCAAAGTGCCACACGGAGCAAAGTGCCACACCATACACATGGTGGGGGCCACCTCTTGAATCTGTGGGGGCCACCTCTTGAATCTGTAGGGCTATCTCCTGTACGTGACGCCTGGTGTTAGCGTGATATTGCATTCTCAGTGCCTATTAGCATCCACACGCACTTGTATGATGATAACCCCCTTGTATACATGTTATTTGGTTCTCTTTCCCTATTCGAACAATGATACCCGCATATCGGGGTTCGAATGAGTTCTACTGGATGTGCGGGCTCCAGGATGAACTGTCGGATGTTGTGGGACGCCGGTGGGAAAGTGACAAAGATAACATAGAACACTACTGATTGTTTATTGAATGTTTTGTATGAACACATTGTGTCATGCCCTGAATTGTTACCCTACCTTATGACATATGGCTGTATACATGATTGTAACCAGTACCACATGATTGTAACCAGGACCAGACTTATGACCAGACTTGGATACTAGCCTAGTGACATGTGATAGGTCGCACATCTAGACATCTGTTGTTGGCTACAGTTGCTTTACTTGTCTTGTACCTGTTCTCTCATTCTTGCTATCTTTATTCGTGTTGCTACCATGTATATTATTGCATTGTTATTCAGTTGCTTATGTAACATGTTATTTGATTATCTTAGTCTGCAGTTGTTCTTACTATTATTTATGCACATTGTTTCTTCTGCACGAGCTCTTTCCCCTTTACACACACACTCACCACGGTCGCGTTCTGATGACCCTGGATTTGCACGTCCAGATATTGGACGATTGTTCTAATGTGCAGGTGTTCGACGAGACTGTACGTCTTGCGAGGAACTGGACGCTCATTCTTCCGTTTCTGGTATCCTCATCTCTTTTATATTTCTGCCATCTTTGATTCTACCTTTATCGCTTTCAGCTGCCATCTTCTTGTCATTATTCATCTGCTATCATTGTGTAGTCTTATATGTATTATTGCAGTGACCATTGGTTATTATGCTTCTGATTTATAGCTTGATCAGGTTACATTTAGGCTTAGCATGTATACGTGGGGTATTTTCCTCGCGTATATACGTCGCCGACCTTCATCGCGACTCCGTTTCTGCGGATTTTGGGAAGCGGGGCGTGACAGAAATCAAACATGGGAATTGGTCGATATTCCAAATATCTCTAAGGCAATAAATTATAGATGAGTGTTTCACAAGAAGGACAATGAGCAGTACAAGACAAGGTTGGTTGCCAAGGGATATGAAGGAGGATATAACTACAATGAGATCTTCTCTTCTATACTTAAGTGTACGTCTATTTGGATATTGTTGGCAAAAGCTCATTTTGATCCAGAGTTAGAGCAGATGAATATCAAAATAGTATTTTTGCATAGTGAGCTGGAAGAGAGGATATACAGGAAGCAACCTGAAGGGTATATTAAGAAAAGACAAGAAGCTAACGTGTTTTTTATCAAGAAGTCCCTTTATGGACTTAAGCTATCTTTCAGGCAGTGGTACAAACGACTCGGCTCTTTATGATCAAGGCCAGATACAACCGATGTGAGTATGATAGTTTTGTCTATTACAAGTAGAATGATGATCTAACATATTTACTATTATATGTGGATGATATGTTGATTGTTGCAAGAAACAAGACACATATTCAAAAGCACAAAGCTCAGATAAAGAAGGAATTCAACATGAAAGATTTGGGAGAAACTAAGAAGATCTTAGGTATGGAGATCACTCGAGACAAAGCTCGGCAAACTTTGGCTATCTCAGGAGAACTACGTTCTCAAAATATTGGAAAGATTCAACATAACAGAAGTAAGACCGATTACCACTCTTTTGGCATGTCACTTCAAGTAATCCTCCAAGAAGTGTCCACAATCACTGGAAGAAGAGGAGTTGTCTCGAGTACCATATGCTAGTGCGGTGGGATTACTCATGTATGTTATGGTCTGTACTGAGCCTGACTTAGCTTATGCAGTTAGTACATTAAATCAGTTTATGTCAAATCTAGAAAAGCAATATTGGAAAGTAGTGAAGTGAGTATTGTGATATCCACGAGGAACTGCGAGACTAGACTTGGTGTTTCAGAGATTGAAAATAGAAAAGTCTAGAGTATTACAAGGCTATGTTGATGCGGATTATATAGGAGATCTTGATTAGTGAAGATTTACGATGGGTTATATATTCACAGAAGCTGAGTGTACTGTTAGTTGGAAGGCAGAGTTGTAAGACACAGTGGCTCTTTCAATGACAGAGGTGAAGTACATGACTACAGTTAGGACATCAAAGGAAGCTTTGTGATTGAGAGGATTAGTCAAGACTTTTAGCATCAGACATGATTCAGTTCGGGTTCATTGCAATAGTCAAAGTGCTATTCATCTTGTTAAGGATCACAGAATCATAAGCGGATGAAGCACATTGAAGTGAGATATCACAAGATACGTCAGTGGGTCGTAGATGACAAGGCGATCGACTTGGTGAAGATCAGCACAAAAGAAGAATCCAACAAATATAATGACGAAAACCATTTCTGTAGAGAAGTTCATAGCATCTCTGAACTTTATTAAGGTTCTTCAAAGGTAAGGTGGAGAATGGGATCTTGGGAAGGAGCCATGTGAGTCACAAAAGGAGGAGACATGGTGAATGAAGTTGAGGCCAATTTCTACAAGAAGATTCAATGAACATGAGTCAAGCTGAAAATTTTAGCATTTTGGGTGCCTCATATTCATTGAAGAAGAATTCAGGTTCAAGTGGAGGATATTCAAACTTCAGAGATCAAGTTCGGACATGCACATACATGCACGAGAAGTTGTGCACATGATAAGTTGACTTATACTTTGTATAGTCAACTTATGATCAAGTTAGTTGACTTTTACATGCAGTATAGTCAACTTATGTGTTGGCCCAGAGGCCTTCCACTCTAGTTTTGATGATGATTAACTCATGTAGTTATAGTTTACTAATAATCTTGTGATATTTTGTTTCAGATATTTAACCAAGATATTAGTAGGTGATTAGCTTCAACAAATGTGTTTTGGAGCTTTCACATGGTGATTAAAGAGCCCGAGCGTCAAGTTCATATCTAGCACTCGTTTGGAGTCAAGCTCGGTGGATCACGTTTGGATCGAGTCGACTTGGAGACGGCGCTCTACAAGAAGACCTCGGTTTGTTTTAGAATAGTTAGTTTAGATCCATTGTTAAAGATTAGATAGTGTGATATGCTCAAGTTCACAACACACAGTTTCATGTTTATTGGTTTTGGTTTTCGGTTAACCGATCTTAGTTTTCATGAATAGATATTATATCAAAACAAGTTTACATGGTTTAATGTATATTAGATTTGATCTATATACATGTATGCTTCATATTCTTAGAATAACTTATTTTGATAACCTATTCATGTATTTGGGTTTTGTATTTAAATAAAACTTATTCTCGGATTTAATGTCAAAAACATTGATATATAAATCTTTATATGTATACTGGATTCTATCCATATACTACATGCTTCAAAGTTGTTTAAATATCATGATTTTGTATTTGTAAGTGTTTTGGAGAAAACGGTTTTCCATTTCAAAATTTCAAGTTTTGGAAAATACGGATTTTGGTTTTCGGCAAAATTTGTAAGTCACAAAAATGGTTCAAAATGCTTGTAACATGGTTTGATTTTTACTCAAACATGTTTGTATTTTAAAGATAATATAAGAACTGATTTTTGTGAAATTTATGAGATTTTATGGGATTTATTTGATAATAAAAAGACCAGTTTTTAAGTCCTAAAATTTGCATGCCTGGATCTGGCGGTCGACCGGGACGGTCGGACCGGTCGACCGATGTGTACAAGACGTGCACAAAGGCCAGTGTGTTTGGCTGGTCGACCGAGCGGTTGACCGACTGAAGTCAGCCCACTCTCGGGTTGGCCCGGTCGACCGGGCGGTCGACCGGCCAGAGAGCCGTTGCTCTCTGGTTCTGGGCACGATCGAGCAGGCGGTCGACCGGAGGGCTCAACGGTTGATTTTTTGACCATTGGCCGGTCGACCGGAAGGCCAATCTGGGCCTTTTCTGCTGCCAACGGGCTGATTCCAAATGGGATATAAATATCCCCCCATTTGAGTTGTTTCTCAACCAGTTTTTCAAGAGCAAAATTTTAGATCTTTTCAAGTGTTTTAAGAGCAAGTTTTTCAAAAGAGTTTTTGGGTTTAAAAGATCAATCTTCATTTATTTTTAAAGTGTTTGATAATTCAAAGAAAATAGTCTTTTGGGAATTGTTTTTTGTCTAAAAATTCTATATCTATTTGGAGATTTTTCCAACTGATTTTCTTTGTTCAAAACACTTTGTTTTCTCACACTTGAGCTTATCATTCTATCCTATCTATTAGGATCTTTGTTTGTTTTGTGGGAAAAGAATTGGTTTGTGGTCTTTGTGATCACCAAGTTGTAAACCCTCCTTATTTGTGATATCCCTCTTGTGTAGAGGTTGATTGTTGGAGTGGTGGCTTTGTGCCCTCCCTCTTGTGAGAGGTTAATTGGTTGTTTCGCTTTGTGTCCATCCCTCATTTGTGAAGTGGACTTGTGTTGGCTTTGTGCTTAGCCCCTAAGTGTAGAGGTTGTAATTTGTTGAGAGAGGAGTTGTGTACTCCAAATTGTAATTGCCCCAAATCCTCAGTGGAGGTTCCCTGTGTGGGAAGTCCTGTGTGGACGAGTTAGTGAAAATCCTTCTGTGTGAAGGCAGGAGCGTAGAGCTGGGTGCTCGAACCTCGAAACATATCCTTGTGTTTGCGTTTGATCCACTTTCTCTAACTCTCTCTCTCTTTTATATTGTGCCTTGCATCATTCATATTGCTCATCCATACTTATATGCTTGGTTGTGTTTGTTTGTGTGCCTCACTTGTGTTTAACCACAAGAGCTTCATATATCACCTCAACTCTTATTCAGAGGAATCAAGAGGAGGTAGTCCAGAGCCCTTCACCGGGAATTCGGCTACACTCGTTGGTTACACTAAGTGTGTTGCAATTAAGTTTTAATTTTCGCATTATTGTTCATAGATTAGTCGTACACCTTTTCACCCCCCCTCTAGGTGTATTTTCAATTGGTATCAGAGCCTACGCTCCTGATATTAGGTTTAACCACCTAGGAGTGTGATCTTGGTTTGCTAATCTATCATTTGCATTTGCATTTGCACACATATAGTTTGCACTGATGGATAGCCCTCCCATGTTTGATATCTCTAGACTTGATATATGGAAGGTTATGATCAGTTGTCATTTAAAAGGCCTAAGTTATAAAGTTTACCTTGCCATTACCAAGGAATCCTACCTTAGTGATAGCAAACATATAGAGGCAAATGCACTAGCCCTAAAGGCACTTAGAGCATCTCTTGATAAAAAATATTTACATGTGTTTTCTCATTATGATTCTGCATTTGCAGTGTGGAACATTTTGACATCTCCCGAGCTACCAACGCTTATCAATAAGAAGAGGAAATCTAGTCGAGACGAGTCCGACGAACGTTGCTTTATGGTTCAAGGGAATGACTCCCTTGAGGTACATTCGGATACTCAACTAGATGTTAGTACTAGTTCTTATTACAATGAGTGTATGGATGCACAAGCATTAAATAATGAACTAGCTAAAAATTGTGAAAATTTGATTTCAAAATATAAACTTTTGAAAAAGGATAGCTTTGGCTTAAAAGAAGAAAATAAAAATTTATCTTCTAGACTTGAGATTGCTTTGCAAGAAAGGGATGAGATTTCAAGTGAACGTGACTCACTTAAATGCCAACTTGATCTTACTCTAAAAGAAAATGAAATTTTGAAAAGTAAAAATAATTGTAATGAAGTTTTAAAGAAAAATGAGGCTTTATCTTCAAAAGTTCACTTTATTGTAGAAGAAAATGTTTCTTTGAAAAACAAAATTGATTTGATTTTAAAAGATTTAGAAGTTTGCTTAAATGAAAATAAATCTTTGAAAAATGATTTAGATACACATGTTTGTCATGCTAGTATAACTTCACATTCTAGCTCATCTATTGCATGCTCCTCTTCTATAATTGAAAATGATATATCTATGCTTAAGAAGAGTGTTGATTGTTTGGGCTCCACTTTGAGCCATTGTGCCTTGAACCATACACGTTTGGAATCCATGTTTCGCAAGAAACAAATTCCATCTATGCATGCACACAAACCACGGCATACACATGCTCCTCACGGCCACACTCATAACACTTTGTATGCTCATGTGTACACTTGTACACATTGTGGACGTAAGGGCCACCTTGCTAAGTTTTATTATGATCGTATACATGATTCAAATTTAGCAACTAAATTTGTTTGGGTTAGGAAAGGAGCTGACTCCCATGGACCCAAAAGAGTGTGGGTACCAAAGACCACTCCTATTTTAGTTGATGTAGGTGTGGGCTCTCACATGACGTGAGAGTGATGGTGCCTTGAGGTGGATGCGTTCCGAGCTTAAAGAGGACTTTTTGGATGCATCACTTTCAAGGGGAGCTTGGTGGGAGGACCACCTTGGTTTGGAGACATAGAGATGTACCCTCATGGTTTTTGGTAACGATCTCTAACTCCTCATTTATGTTTACATGCTTTCATATTATTCATTTTTAGCATGTTTTGATGTTTCATGATTAGTACGTTAAATGTCATGATTATTAGATTTGTGATATGCATGATTAGTATTTGAGATCACCCATGTTTATATGGACCCATATTTTGTGTTCTCTCCAAAGTTTAGCTATTATGTATATCATAGCTCTAATCCATGGGCATTTGCCATAATGATCATATGAGTTTTGTTTTGATTTCTATGCTTCATGTTTTGACTACATGTTTAGATGTTAGTTTTCATTAAAACTTGGATATATACTTGTACAACTAGTGAGATACAAATAGATTATTATATGTTTGTGTTTGAATGCTCATTTGTACCCATTAGATGTACTAGTATAATCTAGTTTTGATGATTCATGCATTTGACTTGTATTCTTTATTTTTGTACATGTTTTTCATGTTTATGTTTAAACTTCATGTATATGTCTATTTGTCTAAATTATTAGCTATACATATACATCCTTGAGCGACTTGCCTTCATGCATATACTTTTGTGGACTCATTTATGTTTGGATATGTATGCATACTCTAGTTTGTACAAGACATACATATACCCTGAAGGATTTCTAGTTTTGATGATTTTCGTGTTTTTAAGGAATTTCATTATGAGCTTGATTGCCTATTTTCATGATTATGTCTTTCACAAAACTTGTACACTCATATTACTTGATGTTTTCTCATGATTTTGTTTTCATGGGTATTATATGTGCTATATAGATTTTGAGTGACATTGGTTTAGTGATGTTCATGTTTTATGGAGTATATATTTTTTTATTCCTTACTTGAAGGATTTCGTACTAGTTTACAATTTTATCTTATAACTAGTTCGTATTCTTCATTTGGTAGAGTTTTCAAACATGTTATATTATTTTCAAACTTATTTTTGAAAACCCCTGCCCATTCAAGGGCGGTTGGTTGGGTGACCATGCCTTGTATACTTATTATTGAAAATCTTTTTAACATGTGCATGATAAGGGTGGTAGGAAGTATGAGTTATACACTTGATCTTATTGTGTTTTCAATTGATATCATTGTATCTTTTCAATTGGTATCACTATTGACAGTTATTTTGTATACTCATATATGTTTATATATGTATGTTTACACTTCAAATAATATCAATTTTGATTGGTATTTAATTTTTCATACATATATATATATTTTATTTGTGCTTACTATATCTCTATATCTTTGAGCATAAATTTTGGTTATGCTAAGCTTGATTTCTTAAATGACAATTATATTTCAATTGATTATTTTTCAATTGGTATCTTATACAAGCTTATGCATCATTTTATTTGGTATTTCATAAAGGGGGAGAAAATTCATATTTCACCTTTCAAATGGTATTGTTTACCTTTGGTATTTTACTCCCACACTTTATGTTGAAAAAAAATGATTGAAAAATGATATTGATTTTTTATTTGGTATCATACGCTCCTAATGAAAATCACTTTCAATTTGTTAAAGATTGGTTTATGTTTTTCAAATTGGTATCAAAAGTGTAAAATATTTTCAGTTGGTACTAATTTTTACAATTGGTATCAAGATTATCTATATGTTTACATCTTTCAATTGATATCAAAATTTTGGTTGGTTTCTTTAAAATATTTTATGTACTTTCAATTGGTACTTCCAATTGGTTTCTTCAAGTTTAGTTTTCAATGCTTTATTTACTTTCAATTGGTATTCTTCAAAAAAATTTTGGTTTACCTATTAGTTTATTTTCAACTGGTATCATGATGCACTAAATTGATATATTTTTTCAATTGGTATCATAATGTTTTGATTTGATTTCACCCCTTGATGATTTTTGTTTCGGACAAAAAGGGGGAGAACATTGTTTTATTGTTTTCTTTAACCCCTTTGTTGATGATTGACAAAAAGGGAGAGAAGTATTTAAGTATATATGTATGTTTATTTATAAGTTTATATCAAAGTTTGTTTTGTTTCATATTGGTATCAAGAGAGTTTGTTTTATGTTTTGTTGATATTGGTATCAAGAGCATGGATATTAGTATCAAGAACATATTTTGTTGTTTTGTTTTGTTGGTATCAAGATCTTTTATTAAAATTTTTATTGTTGGTATCAAGAGCTTTTATTGATTATCTTTCAATTGGTATCAAGAGCTTTTATTAAAAGTTTTATTATTAGTATCAAGAGCTTTTATTGATTAGCTTTCAATTGAAATTTTTATTGGTATCAAGAACAATTATTTAAAGAACATGTTTATGTTAAGTTTATATTTTCAATCGGTATTTAAGAACATGTTTATTTTAAAAAGGTGAAAAAAATTTATTTTAAAATTTTGGTATCAAAAGCATATTCATTGTTTTATGCATACTCATGTTTAATATTCATTGCATATCTTATTGTTTATTGCTATGCATGAGTTAAGGAGGAGCTTCTTTAAAGCTTAACTTTAATCCATGCATATATAACTCCATGAGTTTTGTCATCATCAAAAAGAGGGAGATTGTTGGCCCAGAGGCCTTCCACTCTAGTTTTGATGATGATTAACTCATGTAGTTATAGTTTACTAATAATCTTGTAATATTTAGTTTCAAATATTTAACCAAGATATTAGTAGGTGATTAGCTTCAATAAAGGTATTTTGGAGCATTCACATGGTGATTCAAGGCCCAAGCGTCAAGTTCATATCTAGCACTCGTTTGGAGTCAAGCTCGATGGATCACGTTTGGATCGAGTTGACTTGGAGACGGCGCTCTATAAGAAGACCTCGGTTTATTTTAGAATAGTTAGTTTAGATCCATTGTTAAAGATTAAATAGTGTGATATGCTCAAGTTCACAACACACACGTTTCATGTTTATTGGTTTTGGTTTTCAGTTTAACCGATCTTGGTTTTCATGAATAGATATTATACAAAACAAGTTTACATGATTTAATGTATATTAGATTTGATCTATATACATGTATGCTTCATATTCTTAGAATAACTTATTTTGATAACCTATTCATGTATTTGGGTTTTGTATTTAAACAAAACTTATTTTCGGATTTAATGTCAAAAACATTGATATATAAATCTTTATATGTATATTGGATTCTATCCATATATTACATGCTTCAAAGTTGTTTAAATATGATGTTTTTGTATTTGTAAGTGTTTTGGAGAAAACAGTTTTCCATTTAAAAATTCAAGTTTTGGAAAATACAGATTTTGATTTTCGGCAAAATTTGTAAGTCACAAAAATGGTTCAAAATGTTTGTAACATGGTTTGATTTTTACTCAAACATGTTTGTATTTCAAAGATAATATAAGAACTGATTTTTGTGAAATTTATGAGATTTTATGAAATTTATTTGATAATAAAAAGACCAGTTTTTAAGTCCTGAAATTTACCTGCCTGGCTCTGGCGGTCGACCGGGACGGTCAACTGGACCAGTGGTCGGTCGACCAGACCGGTCGACCGATGTGCACAAGACGTGCACAAAGGCCAGTGTGTTTGGTCGGTCGACCGACTGAAGTCAGCCCACTCTCGGGTTGGCCCGGTCGACCGGCGGTCGACCGGCCAGAGAGCCGTTGCTCTCTGGCTCTGGGCATGGTCGAGCGGGCGGTTGACCGGAGGGCTCGACGGTCGATTTTTTGACTATTGGCCAGTCGACCGGCCGGTCGATTAGAAGGCCAATCTGGGCCTTTTCTGCTGCCAACGGGCTGATTCCAAATGGGGTATAAATATCCCCCCATTTGAGTTGTTTCTCAACAAGTTTTTTAAGAGCAAAATTTTAGATCTTTTCAAGTGTTTTAAGAGCAAGTTTTTCAAAAGAGTTTTTGGGTTTAAAAGATCAATCTTCATTTGTTTTTAAAGTGTTTGATAATTCAAAGAAAATAGTCTTTTGGGAATTATTTTTTGGTCTAAAAATTCTATATCTATTTGGAGATTTTTTCAAGTGATTTTCTTTGTTCAAAACACTTTATTTTCTCACACTTGAGCTTATCATTCTATCCTATCTATTAGGATCTTTGTTTGTTTTGTGGGAAAAGAATTGGTTTGTGATCTTTGTGATCACCAAGTTGTAAACCCTCCTTATTTGTGATATCCCTCTTGTGTAGAGGTTGATTGTTAGAGTGGTGGCTTTGTGCCCTATCCCTCTTGTGAGAGGTTGATTGGTTGTTTGGCTTTGTGCCCATCCCTCATTTGTGAGGTGGATTTGTGTTGGCTTTGTGCTTAGCCTCTAAGTGTAGAGGTTGTAATTTGTTGAGAGAGGAGTTGTGTACTCCAAATTGTAATCATCCCAAATCCTCAGTGGAGGTTCCCTGTGTGGGAAGTCCTTGTGGACGAGTTAGTGGAAATCCTTCTGTGTGAAGGCGGGAACGTAGAGCTGGGTGCTCGAACCTCGAAACATATTCTTGTGTTTGCGTTTGATCCACTTTCTCTAACTCTTTCTCTTTTATATTGTGCCTTGCATCATTCATATTGCTCATCCATACTTATATGCTTGGTTGTGTTTGTTTGTGTGCCTCACTTGTGTTTAACCACAAGAGCTTCATATAGCACCTCAATTCTTATTCAGAGCAATCAAGAGGAGTTAGTCCAGAGCCCTTCACCGGGAATTCGGCTACACTCGTTGGTTACACTAAGTGTGTTGCAATTAAGTTTTAATTTTTGCATTATTGTTCATAGATTAGCCGTACACCTATTCACCCCCCCTCTAGGTGTACTTTCATTATGATCATAACAGAGAGTGAGGATCTCAGGTTAGTGGACTGATACATCAGTATAACCGACTAATGTGTAGATTTGTCGACTTATATATCAGAGTAGTTGATTAATGGCGGTTCAAGCAGTTTTCTTTTCGGGTTATGTTTTCAGTTCGAACTGGATTTGAGTTTCCTTCTTTCTCTAAGGCATGTATGTATTGATGGAATTTGTGTTGGACTAAGATGGTTCTATAAGTCTATATAAACCTCTTTGGGTTGGCCTTTGAAAGCAAGTCGAGTACAAGTCGAGAAAATCAAGTTTCCATCATTAAGAGGTGTGAGATAAAGATATTCTTGTAACTCTTGTATTTCTTTGTTTTCAATATAATTTCTCCCCTCCTCCTGTTGGACTAGGCATACTTGCCGAACCATGTTAAATCTGGTGTTCTTGTGTTTTGTGGTGATTAGTCTTATTGCTTATTAGAGGTAGATCGCTTCTGCACTTCCATTGCCGAGTCTCCCACTCGGTGTTTCTCTTTTGTTGTGTCAGCAATTTACACAACACATAATTCTCTGGGGACAGCCAGGGTTTGTCTGTACTCCTGTCTCGACTGATCTCTGTACTTAAAATCTTCTTGGCTTCTCCCTAATCTTTTAAGTCGAACTCTTCTTTTAGCTGAGTTTTAAGCTTCTGAATATGTGTTTTATTTCTCGCAACAATCAACATGTCATCCACATACAATAACAAATATGTGAGATCATTATTGCACTACTTGAAATAAACACAAGTGTCATACTTATATCTGGTATAGTTGGCCTTGATCATAAATTAGTCAAACCACTTGTATCACTACGTGGGAGACTGTTTCAGCCCATAAAGGGACTTCTTAAGAAGACACACCTTATTTTCTTGACCTTCCTGAAAGAACTCTTTAGGTTGCTTTATGTATATCCTCTCTTCAAGCTTACCATGCAGAAATATTATTTTCACATCTAGCTGCTCCAACTCGAAATCAGCTTGAGCAATAATTGCCAACAACAATCGAATAGATGTAAGCTTGACTACATGGGAGAAAATCTCATTATAGTCTGAGAATATCTTTTGGCAATTAGCCTTGCCTTGTATTGCTCATTGTTCTTCTTTCGAAAGACGCACCTGCAACCCATCGCTTTAGAACCTTTGATAGATTCACCAAATCCTATGATTGATTATTCTCCAAAGACTCCATCTCATGTTCCATGGCTATGGCCCACTTGTCACTGTCATCCGCTTGGATTGCCTCCTTATAACTTCTAGAATCTGTAACGTTTATTACTAATGCAAAGAGACTTAGTTTTCATCCCAGCCATATCTCATTACTGATACTGAAACTCTGTTTGACCGTCTCAATGGTCTAGGCTGCACATGTTGTTATTGAGTAGCTACTTGCTTATCTCCATCTGAACCGAGGAGTCTTCATCTTATTTGACGGGCTTGATGAGGTCATCTGAAAACTCAAACTCCTTGGTCTGAGAGTCTGAAGCACCATCTTGTACCTTGTCCTCCGTCTTTTACTTTTCTTGTAACATTGATTCTTCATCATAGACCACATCTCTGCTAACAAAAGCACTCTTCTTCTTTGGGTCCCAAAGTTTGTATGCCTTAGATCTCTTGGTGAAACCAATGAAGAAACACCTCTTTGACTTGGGCTCCATATTTTTTCTCTTTTGACTATCAACTAAATTGTATGTCGGGTAGTCGAATATCTGTAAGGTTAAATAGTCCAGTGACTCTCATTGCCATATCTCTTCTGGGATATGAAGATTAACGACTGTAGATAGTGACTTGTTCACTAAATAGCTTGCATGACTCACTGCCTCTGCCCAAAAATCTTCGACATGTCAGCCTGTAACCTCATACTAGAGGCACGCTCTGTAAGTGTCTGATTCATGCGCTCTGCTATTCTATTTTGTTCTGATCGTCCTTGAATATTTAGCTAAATTTCAATATCTTCACTGGCTAAGTACTGGTTGAATTCTGAAGATGTATACTTACCCCCATTATCTGACCTCAAGAACTTCACGTTTCGCCCTTTCTGATTCTCGACCATGGCTTTTTACTCCTTGAACTTCGTTGTGATATTCTTTCTAGCTATTGCTCTGATACCAATTGTTGTGATAGATACCACCAAACAATAAGAGTAACTACGGAAGCACCGGGAGATCTACAGTAGCAAGCAATATATCTAGATCACTATAAGAGGAAGAACACAAATCAAGAAACACAAGATTTGAGAGAGAAGGGGCAGAAAATCTTATTAACCTGAGAAGTAATACAAGAGTTTATAAGGATCTCTCTCTAGGATCTCTCAAACTCCCAACACAAGGTGAAAATTTCTCTCTTGATCTCAATACATAAACAATCCTAGGGATTTTATAAATATCTAGAGTAAATCTTGACTTTTAAATCTTGAGCAAAATCATCCTAGTCATTCAATCAACCGCCTTTGAAAGAAGAAATTTGGAAACCTTTTTAAAAATCATAATTTGAAAACAATTCGGATTCTGAAATTTCCCGTAGCTATCGATAGCTACGTGTCAGCTGTCGACAGACTGAGACACGGTTGGTCTCTGTTGAAGTCACGGTTGATCTCCTGTCGACTGCTTTCGACAGGCAATGCTCAGCTGTCGACAACTACATGTAGCTGTCGGTAGACTAAATCATCCTCAGTCTCTGTTGGCTCGCGGTCGACCACCCTGGCTCGCCGACAACCATCTATTGTTGTCGACAGCCTGAGCCTGTGCATGTATGTGCACACTGCTGAATCTTCTGGAATCTCATCCACCTTGTCGCATAGTCTTCTCCAGTGGATGTGAGACACCTAAAATACCAACGGAGAATTTCTTAGATATTTAGAGACAACACTGATATGGAAATAGGGAACTTCTCCAGAAAGTCTAGATAACATACCTTTGACATATTTTATCATTAACTGCTAACTGCCATTCTTTCGATTTTGCTTATTGGCTCTGAGATATCATTCAATGGCTCTTTGAATCTTTTCCCCAAGCTGGAGAAAACCATCTCATTCTTTGATTTTCAGGAGTTTTTTTCTCTATGGTTTTCAGAGGAATGAACAGAAAAGGACGGACCAAGGTATAGCCATTACCTAATTCCTTCTTCTTGTAAAATACAGTAGTTATGGCTTATTCATATTTTTCTTTTTCGTTGATTGTGCTTGGATGTTTAGTGAAGTCCCTGTGAGCTGTGTACACCTTTTGTTGTGCACATCTTGTTTGATTCTAATCTTTGTTTATAAGTGTTAATTATCGAAGATTATCCAGTTTTTTTGTTTTTAGTTTTTTGTTTATTTTAAATTGTACTTTGGTTTCTCATTGCTCCTGAACTAATTATGATTGTAAAAATGCATAGGAAGTTGTTACAGATGAACCCTGTGTTGCCAGTATATTTCTACAATGTTTTCTTTTCAGGCATGAGGTAACTAATTGTTCGTTTCTGATCTTCTTTTTAGATGAGAGCAATGTCCTTCACTTGGTTGAAGTGTTTTCTTTTCTGTGGATTTTTGAGGGGTGTAGATAAATATAAGGTCATTGTAAGAATATAAGGTCGTTGTAAGAAAGTGTCCAGCGCTTGTGTCACTTCCTGTTGTAAAAGAATGGTTAGTGATAATAACAGATGAATTGGGTACAAATTGATTCCTTTTATTTTTCTGAAGGATTTAAGGTTTAATTATAATTCAGAAATCACCAGTAAAATCTAGGTCACTTAGAAAGACTTACTCGAGCTGTTCTGGAGTTTCTAGCATCCATCAGACTTTTAGGTGTGTTCGCGTGTTAAAAGACACTAGGATTTACTCTCGAGAAAAAAAAGAGACATTAGGATTGGATTTAACCCAATCCTAATGAATTAAAATATTTTTTGACCCAAGACTCAGACAGCGGGTTCCTACTTGTGTATCATCCTGGATTCCTAGCACATTAGACAAATCTTCATCCGACTATGATTTTACCATTATAAAATCTCTTATCGAGTTTCCCTTTTAGTGTTAAAATCAAATCTGGGCTGAATTTTGACATACCACACTTGCCCTCCTGTTGCATTGAAATTAGGATTTCAGCTGTGTAATATGCCATCGCATTACTGTTGTCTTAACATTTTTTTTGATCATTTGCGATGATTTGTGTTCATGATCATTAGTCTATTTTCTCGTCCAGGAGGTACCTTGCAATTACTACAAGAAACCATTTTTGGCGAATGGGGAAGTCGTCAGTATGGTGTTCAAGTGTTTATTCCCCAAGCGTGGAGCATTAGTGGAGTGAAGATATGAAAAGAAAATTCTAGTAAACAACCTAATTGTGTTTTTAGTTTTCATATCTGTTGTTTCTATTATGCCTGTTGTGTAACCCCATTACTTAGATTTTGGAGATAATTTCACATCATCATTGTATTAAATAACCCCATATCTTTCTTACCTAATATGTTAAACTCCAAGGATATGCAGTTATGCACCTTTTGTTCACTCACATCTCTTGGATGGTTTGATTTTTGATTGGGATTAACCTCTACGTCTAACAACATTTTTAGATCTCTGAGTGTTCTTTTCTTTTTCTTTTTTTCTTTAATTTATAAAGATCACTCTTCTACTAGATTACAAACTTGTCAGTGAGGGCATGTTCATAATTGCATGCAGATTCACAGAGATCTGCTACCTCCATTTGTAATATTTATCCTGGCAAGGTTAGGAAAGATGGAATGTCTTATTTGTTGGAGGAGAGATACTATTAGAGGAGGTGATGTGCTGTCAAAGATCGCCGAGGAAGTCGACGACAAAAGCCGAAGAAGACAGCAGCAGAAACCAGCAGCAGCAGCAGTTCTGGCAGAGGTCGGTCGACCGGTCCGGTCGACCGACATGCACAACGTGTACAGGGGTCAGGCGGTCGACCGGTCCGGTCGACCGCTCTAGAGGAGCCAGCTTACGGGAAGAATCGGTCGACCGTTCGGTCGACCGACAGGAAGCTCAAAAGTCACGGGAAAAATCGGTCGACCGTCCCGGTCGACCGACCTGGAGAGATTAAGCCTCTCAGTGTGTATCGGTCGACCGGTCCGGTCGACCGATCGACGGGTTGGGCAAAAATCTGCTGCTCCGCAAATTGCGGAGCAGCGAGTATAAATAGTTTTTGGGCTGTTCTAGGGTTTCTAACCTGCGAAAATAGAAAGGCTTAGGGCTCTCTTGTACTGAAAGAGGCAAAAGCCATTGTAATCATCTTCCCTAATACAAAATCTCCCCATTGATTGCCCCGAGGACATAGGCACGTTGGCCGAACCTCGTTAGATCTTGTTTTTGCGATTGTTTGTTCTTCGTGGTTTGATTTCATTGTTCTTTCTGTGATTGAGATCGATTGGATCCTCTATTGGTTGTTGTCTCCCGCGCGCAACAAGTGGTATCAGAGCATCCAGGTTGCTCTTTGGGATTTCTGAAGATCCGGAGGCCTCGAGATCGGATCCGGTGGAGATCGTGTGTCGATCTCGGATCTGAGGTATTGGGTGCTCGAAAGATCGTGTGTCGATCTCCGGAGGACTCAAAGAGGGTTTCTTGGATCGGTGGTGAAATAGATCTGGTGAGAAACTCGAGCTAGGGTTTCACGGGAGAGGTAAAATCACATTTTTATCTCGGTAATAGATCTATTTTTCAAGTCATTTGATCTTCCGCATAGTTAGAGGGTCAAAGAAAGAATCTCAATGGCAGAGGAAGTTGCATCTGTTAGAACAATGAATACTCACCCTAGAATCGAAGTTGTTAAGTTCAATGGCACTAACAATTTTGGGATGTGGAGGTGTGAGGTGATGGATGCGTTGAATGCATCTAATCTGGAGGATACTCTCCTATTGGAGAGGAAGAAGAACACTACAACAGATGAGGAATGGGCAAAGATGAATAGATCGGCATGTGGCTTGATTCGTTCATGCTTGACACAGGATATCAAATACCTTGTGCAACATGAGACGTCTGTAAAGAAACTGTGGGAAACCCTAGAAAAGAAGTACCTGACAAAGAGCGTGGAATCCAGGTTACAGCTTAAGAGCAAGTTGTATCAGTTCAGGATGAAGAGGGGGAGCACAGTAAATGAGCACATAAACCGGTTTACAAAGCTTCTTACAGATCTGATAAATGTGGATGTCAAGGTAGAAGAGGAAGACAAGGCTGTCATTCTCCTGAACTCGCTCCCATCGGAGGAGTATGAGACATTCACCATGACATTTATCAATGGTAGACAGACTTTGGACTACCATGAGGTGTCGTCTGCATTGATGAGTTATGAGACAAGGAAGAAGGAGCGGCATCCTTCTCAGTCAGAGTCATCAGCGGAGGCATTGGAGGTGAGAGGCAGAGGTTCATCTAGAAAGGGAAAGGAGATCAGGGGAAGATCGAAGTCCAGGCCGGGATTCAAGGATCTTAAAAGAAATCAGTGCGCATTCTGCAAAGAGATTGGGCACTGGAAGGTTGACTGTCCAAAGTACAAGGGGAAGAAGAAGGAATCAAATCTGAGGCAAATCTAGCAAGAGTGAAGAAGGCTGCAAGTGGTAAATCACAGGCAGATGGTTCAGATTCAGATTCTTCAGTGTTCTCCTTTTCAGTGACCGCTCCCGTCGTAGGCTACTCGGGGGAAAACGAGTGGATCCTGGACACAGGTGCTACATATCATGTATGCCCTAATCGAGATTGGTTTACCAGTCTTGAGAAGTTAGAGGGATGTTCGGTCGTCATGGGCGATGATCATCCATGCATCATGGAGGGTGTAGGCACTATTCCGATCAGGATGTTTGACGGGATGGTGAGGGAACTGAAAGAAGTAAGATATGTACCTCAGCTGAAGAGGAACTTGATCTCTGTGGGTGCTATGGAATCATTGGGGCTCAGTGTGTCTATTAAAGAAGGTGTTCTTAAAATGACAAAGGGCTCAATGGTGGTATTGAAGGCCGACCGCCGGAACAATTTGTATTACTTGAAGGGTAGTACAGTGACAGGGCAGGTGGCAGCTTCTACCAGTCAGAAGGAAGACTCGACCCGACTGTGGCACATGAGGCTGGGACACGCAGGGGAGAAATCATTGCAAGCTCTTGTAAGAAAGGGGCTGCTGAAGGGTGCAGAGACCTGCAAGCTGGATCTGTGTGAACATTGCATCATAGGCAAGAAGACGAAGGTGAAGTTTAGCCAGCTTCACACTGCACCGAAGGCATTCTTGATTATGTTCATACAGATGTATGGGGACCCACCAAGACTGCATCAATTGGGGGAAACCACTATTTTGTGTCGTTCATCGATGACTATTCTAGGCGCTGCTGGGTGTACACCATGCGACACAAGAATGAAGTCCTAGAATTGTTTGTGAAGTGGAAGGCTAACTTGGAGAGAAGCACGGGAAGGAAGGTCAAGGTTCTCCGTTCTGATAATGGAGGAGAGTACATATCAGACCCTTTCCAAAAGCTATGTCTTGATGAGGGCATAGAGAGGCACTTCACAGTGAGAGAGACTCCGCAACAGAATGGGGTGGCTGAGAGGATGAACCGGACCTTGCTAGAGAAGGTTCGGTGTATGTTGTCCAATGCAGGATTGCCAAAGAAGTTCTGGGCTGAAGCTTTGGGATATGCATGCCACCTCGTCAATAGGTTGCCGTCGTCTGCAATAGGGGGGAAGACCCCTCTTGAAGCTTGGTCTGGTAAAGCTGCTGAAGATTATGATATGCTCCGGGTATTTGGATGTCCAGCCTACTATCATGTCAAAGAAGACAAATTGGATCCGAGAGCAAAGAAAGGATGTTTGTTGGCTTCAAGCGAGGAACCAAGGGGTTCAAGATCTGGGACCAACAGGACAACAAATTCATAGTCAGCAGGGATGTCACATTTGATGAGGCCTCGATGATGAAGCCTACGGTCTCCCAGCAGGTGGAGACTAGTAAGACCAATGAGCTATTGCAGCAGGTGGAGAGTGATGCAAATCCACCATCTCTAGAAGATTCAGTATCAGTGAGGATCATTCCTGAGGTGACACAGGGAGGTGATCAAGTTACAGAAGAAGATGCTGAAGTTGTTGAAGAGGATCAGGAACAGGTCAGGGGTACTGTTCCAGACCCCACTGCAGTTGAAAGACCAAGAAGGAATGCTAGGAGACCTGGCTGGCTCACCACCGATATGGTTATTGCACATGCACTTCCAGTTGTTGAAGAGGCGATTCCATCTACTTTCAGGGAAGCTGAAATCAGTTCAGATGCTGAGTTATGGAAAGGGGCCATGGATGAAGAGATGCAATCTCTTTATAAGAACAACACATGGGAACTTACCAAGTTGCCCAAGGGGAAGAGGGCCATAGGGTGCAAGTGGGTATTTGCTAAGAAGCAGGGATCACTCCAAGGAGATAAAGTGCGCTACAAGGCAAGGCTGGTGGCTAAAGGCTATGCACTGAGAGAAGGAATTGACTACAACGAGGTGTTCTCCCCGGTAGTGAAGCACTCGTCTATTCGGATTCTATTGGCTTTGGTGGCGCAGAATGAGTTGGACCTTGACCAACTTGATGTGAAGACCGCCTTTCTCCACGGCGATCTTGAGGAGGAGATCTATATGAATCAGCCCACAGGTTACAAAGCTGCAGGGAAAGAGGAGTTGGTATGTAAGCTGAAGAAATCGCTGTACGGTTTGAAGCAGTCTCCTAGACAGTGGTACAAGCGATTTGACAGCTTCATCAGGAAGAAGAAGTACACACGAAGCCACTTCGATCCATGTGTGTACTACAACAAGTTACCTTCAGGGAGTATATCTATCTACTGCTCTATGTAGATGATATGCTGATTGCTTCTAGGTCAAGATCTGCTATTGATTCTCTGAAGAAGACGTTATCGTCCGAGTTCGAGATGAAGGACCTGGGGGAAGCAAGAAAAATATTGGGCATGGAAATCACAAGGGACAGGGATGCTGGCAGGATAAGCTTGACTCAGAAGGGCTATCTGGAGAAGGTACTGCAGAGGTTTAATATCGGGAAAGATACTAAGACTGTTAGTACACCAATGGCGCCGCACTTCAAGTTGTCAGCGAAGATGTCTCCAAGGAGTGTTCAAGAACGTGAGCATATGTCTCATGTTCCATATGCCAATGCCGTGGGTAGCTTGATGTATGCGATGGTATGTACCAGGCCAGATCTATCACAGGCAGTCTCCATGGTGAGCAGATATATGCATGATCCAGGTCAGGGTCATTGGGAAGCTGTGAAGTGGATCCTGAGATACATCAAGGGTACTGTTGATGTAGGCCTCGTATTTGAGAAGGACAACACCGGGAAGCAAGAATGCATAGGCTATGTGGATTCGGACTATGCAGGTGACCTTGACAAACGCCGGTCGACTACGGGATATGTCTTCACATTATCACAGGCACCGGTGAGTTGGCGCTCCACACTTCAGTCCACAGTTGCGTTGTCGACTACAGAGGCGGAGTATATGGCTTTGACAGAGGCCATGAAGGAGGCTATTTGGCTTCAGGGTTTGCTTGATGATCTGGGCGTGGAACAGGATATATTGAAGATAAACTGTGACAGCATGAGTGCCATCTACTTGGCAAGGAACCAGGTCTATCACGCAAGGACGAAGCATATTGATGTCAGGTACCACTTTGTTCGGGAGATTCTGGAGGAAGGTGACATCAACTTGTTGAAGATTCATACTTCGGAGAATCCGGCCGATATGCTTACAAAGGTGGTGACGGGAGCGAAGTTTGCACACTGCAAAGACTTGCTCCATGTCCTTCAGGTGAACTGAGCTCGCTGAAGCTCATTGGAGTGAACTACGGACGGCTTGATCCCTTGGGCAAGGGGTACGTAGGCAACCGGTTTGGTGCAGCCACTATCGAGTCGGAATTCGAAATTCGGCTCAGATTTGAAAATCTTCACCGAGGTGGAGAATTGTTGGAGGAGAGATACTATTAGAGGAGGTGATGTGCTGTCAAAGATCGCCGAGGAAGTCGACGACAAAAGCCGAAGAAGACAGCAGCAAAACCAGCAGCAGCAGCAGTTCTGGCAGAGGTCGGTCGACTGGTCCGGTCGACCGACGTGCACAACGTGTACAGGGGTCAGGCGGTCGACCGGTCCGGTCGACCGCTCTAGAGGAGCCAGCTTACGGGAAGAATCGGTCGACCGTTCCGGTCGACCGACAGGAAGCTCAAAAGTCACGGGAAAAATCGGTCGACCGGTCCGGTCGACCGACCTGGAGAGATTAAGCCTCTCAGTGTGTATCGGTCGACCGGTCCGGTCGACCGATCGACGGGTTTGGGCAAAAATCTGCTGCTCCGCAAATTGCGGAGCAGCGAGTATAAATAGTATTTTGGGCTGTTCTAGGGTTTCTAACCTGCGAAAATAGAAAGGCTTAGGGCTCTCTTGTACTGAAAGAGGCAAAAGCCATTGTAATCATCTTCCCTAATACAAATCTCCCCATTGATTGCCCCGAGGACGTAGGCACGTTGGCCGAACCTCGTTAGATCTTGTTTTTGCGATTGTTTGTTTTTCGTGGTTTGATTTCATTGTTCTTTCTGTGATTGAGATCGATTGGATCCTCTATTGGTTGTTGTCTCCCGCGCGCAACATTATTAACTTCATGTTGCACTTAGTAATAACTCTAAGCTCTCCTTTATATGATAACTGTTTTGTTGGAAAGCTTTTTTTCTGACACGTGTCAGTAAATTGTGTCAATGCAACTATAGTTGTTGCCGTATAAACATGACATTCACGTATTGTCTCTCTCGTGCCTAGATAATCACATTTAGCAAAACAAAACCAATGTTAAATTATCCTTTATTACTACTACTACTACTACTACTACAAGTCTTTTTCAGATATAAGCCTGATTAGATGCTTTCACAATCTATTACAGAAGGAGACATTGACGGTTGAGAGATTAAAAAAAAATCTTGGGGGTGGAAACAGCTACAAAGTCTTACTGATTGATGATGCCTGTCAGGCTCAAAATTCTCTGGTAATTTTTTCTCATATGTGCGCTATAACTGATGCTATAATTGATCCTTACTTTCTCTGTTTTGAAACCGTTTTGCCTCTTCAATATACTTTATTCTCTTTGCTCCTTTGTAGTGGAAAAGGCATTGCCACAAGTTGTTCCGTCTATAGGCGTCAGTGACACAAGGAAACTCTTCCATGAATCTTGGGAAAATGGTGTTGCAGTTGTTATTGTTACTGTGAAGGTATCAATCATTCACATAACAAACTTGCATTTCTCTTAATTTCATAGAAGAAAATTCTCTGTGAGAACCATACATTCGAGCTAATACTCAAACAAAACAATTTTTGAGAGTTCTTTCCTTGCAAACTTCAGCCAGAGTTAGTTTATAGAAGTTTCTGGATCGTATGAAATATTACTTCTTAAGACAATTAACGTTTCTTACTTCTGTTCTGCTTGAACTTGCAGAAGATGTCTGAGACAAATCAAGATAGCTCTAGTAAGGCACCAAACATGCTACAAGCATTGATGCCTACTCCACTTCCTAACCCGAAGCCAGAGAAGCCAGGAAATTTGATGGCACAGAATTCAAGAAGTGGCAACAGAAGATGCTCTTCTACTTGACCACTCTTCATCTGGCCAGATTCCTGGAGGAAAATCCACCAGAGCCTGCAACTGATGCATGGACTCAATGTGACTTCCTTTGCCAAATTATGTTTTAAATGGACTGGATGACTCTCTTTACAATGTCTACAGTCCTATCATAACGGCAAAGAAGTTATGGATCACTCTTGACAAGAAGTACAAGACTGAGGATGCTGGTACCAAGAAGTTCGTCGTAGGACAATTTCTGGAGTACAAAATGGTGGATACCAAGACTGTAATCAGTCAGGTGCAAGAGTTTCAACTTATCTTACACGAGATAGAAGCTGAAGGTATGATCCTACCTGAAACCTTTCAGGTTGCTACTATCGTGGAGAAACTCCCACCTGCGTGGAGAGATTTCAAGAACTACCTTAAGCACAAGCGAAAGGAGCTAAAGTTGGAGGATCTCATTGTGAGGCTTCGTATCGAGGAGGACAACCGCAAGTCCGAGAAAAGGAGCAGTAAGAACTCCTACGAAGCAAAAGCCAATGTGATCGAGGACTCAAAGGGGAAAGCGTCTACTTCCAAAGGCTTGAAGCGGAAGAAGACATCCCAGGGGTACAAAGGCAAGGCCCAAGACGGCAAAAGCATGCACTTCAAAGGAAATTGCTATGTCTGCAACAAAGAAGGACATAAAGCTAATGAATGTCGCAGCCGTCTTAAGGGGAACAAGAAGAGCCACCCACAGGCAAACATGACCAACCATGAATCACCAAGTCTTTCAGCTGTGGTGTCAGAAGTGAATCTGACAACCAATAACAAAGATTGGTGGGTAGACACGGGAGCTACTCGGCACATCTGCTCGGAGAAATTGTTATTCTCAGAATATCAAAGGCTAGAGCAAGATGAGCAACTATTCATGGGGAATTCAGCCGTCTCAAAGGTTGAAGGAAAAGGCAAGGTCATCCTGAAGTGGACATCGGGGAAAGAGCTTACTCTTAACGATGTGCTTCATGTTCCAGACATCCGCAAGAATTTGATCTCCGGATCAATACTTAGTAAGAAGGGATTTAGAATGGTATTTGAATCCGACAAATTTGTACTTACTAAGGGAAGGATGTATGTGGGTAAGGGCTATCTTGTTGATGGACTTTTTAAAGCCAATGTTGCAGTGGTTGATAAAAAGTCCGTGTATTTGTACCCGAAGCTAATAAATAAAGGAAATTCTTCTGTTTATTTGCTTGAGTCTCCTATTTTATGGCATGCTAGATTAGGGCATGTAAATTACATGTCTTTGAAAAACTTGTCTAATCTGGGATACATTCCTAAACTCAACTTGGAAGAAATTCGCAAGTGTGAGGTTTGTGTTGAGGCCAAGTTGGCTAAAAATTCATTTCACTCAATAGATCGAAATACAGAACCTTTAGGGTTAATTCATAGCGATCTATGTGACTTGAAGTTTATGCCAACTAGAGGCGGTAAAAAGTATTTCATTACTTTTATTGATGACTGTACAAGATACTGTTATGTGTATCTTTTAAACAGTAAAGATGAGGCAATAAATATGTTTATAACATATAAGGCCGAAGTTGAGAATCAACTCAACAAGAAAATCAAGATTCTAAAATCCGATAGAGGCGGAGAATATGAATCAAATGATTTTAGTGAGTTATGTGCTAGTTTTGGTATAATACATCAAACTACAGCACCATACACTCCTCAGCAAAATGGAATTGCTGAACGGAAGAACAGAACTTTGAAGGAGATGGTTAATTCCATGCTCGTAAGTTCTGGAGCTCCGCAGAACTTGTGGGGGGAAGCTCTATTAACTGCAAATCATATTCTAAATAGAGTACCCCACAAGAAACTTGGTTTAATACCATTCGAGTTATGGCATGGAAGGACACCTTCCTACCATTACCTCAAAAGTGGGGGTGCCTTGCAAAAGTGCTAGCTCCATTACCTAAAAAGACTAAGTTGGGAGCAAAAACTATGGACTCCGTATTCATAGGCTATGCCTTGAGTAGTAGTGCCTACAGATTTCTGGTTCATAAATCAGAAATACCAGATATTCATGTAAACATGATTATCGAATCTCGAGATGCTGTGTTCTTTGAAGACATCTTTCCGTACAAACGGGAAGCAGATAAGACTTCTGGGAAAAGAACACACGAGATGGCGTTCAGGGACGAAAGCCCCGAGGAACCAATTGTAAATGCGGAAATTGAACCAAGAAGAAGTCAGAGATCTAGAATCTCAAAATCTTTTGGTCCAGATTTCATAGCATATGCTATTGAGAGCGAGCCTCAAACATTTAAAGAGGCTATGTCAACCCCAGAAGCACAAATGTGGAAAGAAGCTATAAATAGCGAAATAGAATGCATACTAAGTAATCGTACTTGGGAATTGGTAAACTTGCCTCCTGGAAGTAAACCAATTGGGTGTAAGTGGATTTTCAAACGAAAATTAAAACCCGATGGATCTATCGATAAGTACAAGGCTAGATTAGTAGCCAAGGGTTATCGACAAAAAGAAGGACTTGACTACTTCGATACTTATTCACCAGTAACAGAATAACGTCCATACGGATGTTGATTGCGATTGCAGTATTGCACAACTTAGATATCCATCAAATGGATGTCAAGACTGCATTCTTAAATTGTGAATTAAATGAAGAGATATATATGGAGCAACTAGAAGGATTTATAGTCAAGGGCCAAGAACACAAGGTGTGTAAATTGGTAAAATCCTTATACGGTTTAAAACAGGCTCCAAAACAATGGCATGAGAAATTTGATAGTGTCATGATCAAAGATGGATTCACTATCAATGAATGCGATAAGTGTGTTTACACGAAAACAGTTGGAGATGCATGTATCATTGTCTGTCTTTATGTAGACGACATGTTGATACTTGGGACTAATATTGAGATTATTAAGTCCACTAAAAGAATGTTATCCAACAGTTTTGATATGAAGGATCTGGGGGTTGCTGATGTAATTTTAGGAATTAAAATTACTAGAACACCAGATGGAATCAGTCTATCTCAATCTCACTACGTGGAAAAGATGATAGAAAGATTCAAGGATCATGGGATAAAAGAGAATACAAATCCTTTTCTCCCACACGTCCACCTTCATAAGAATACAGGAACTGGGATACGCCAGTTGGAGTATTCTCAGATTATCGGAAGTCTAATGTATTTGATGAATTGCACTAGACCCGATATTGCTTACGCTGTAAGCAAGTTAAGTAGATACACTAGCAATCCTAGTGATCTACACTGGACCGCTCTACTACGAGTATTGGGTTACGTATCACATACCAAGGAATATGCCTTGAGATATGGACAGTATCCTCCTGTACTGGAAGGATACAGTGATGCTAATTGGATTGCAGATTCTGAGGAATCAAAATCAACTAGCGGATACGTATTTACTCTAGCAGGAGCAGCGGTATCTTGGAAATCTTCTAAGCAAACATGTATTGCCCGTTCCACTATGGAATCGGAATTCATAGCCTTAGATAAGGCTGGAGAAGAAGCAGAATGGCTTCGACAATTCTTAGAAGATATACCATTATGGCAAAAGCCAGTGCCCGCTATATGTATACACTGCGACAATCAAGCAGCTATATCTAGGGCACAAAATGTGATATACAACGGTAAGTCTAGACATATTCGTCGTAGACATAATACCGTGAAGCAGTTGCTCTCAAATGGAATTATCTCTATTGACTTTGTATCGTCAAAGGATAATTTAGCGGATCCGCTTACCAAAGGTTTAAGTGGAGAGCGTATAAACTGCGCATCGAGGGGAATGGGTCTAAAAGCCTAACCTTACCGAGTCAGCTTAATGGAAACCTCACTTAGCGACTGGAGATCCCACGGACTAAGTTCAAGAGGAAAAATTAGTTATGATTGACTCAGCAAGTAAGCACTTGGGAGCTTGACTCCAATCCATTCCTAAGGTGCACATAAGTGCTTTTCTACAAGTAGATTAAGGATAAGCTTAACGCTTTTAATGATGCCTATATCTTGTTACTAAACAAGTGGAGTAGAGTAGACTACTCTTAATAGGTCCATCACCTATGTGAGTATAGAGTTGGGTTGGCTCTTTGGGAATCTCTATGGAGGCTGTTATTCCCTAAAGATACTCTCTGAAACCAAGAATGTCCAGGGCCAAAACGGACACAACCGAGAACCAAAGTTGATTTGGAAAGTTACTGTGTGAAGCTTGTTGACTTGGTTTACACTAACGGCTAACAGTTCAAGACCTAGTTCACTGATTAGCCAGTAAGTCCGATAAAGCTTTCGCTATGGAAGGTTCAAGACCTATTTCACCTATCTTATGCAGTTTCTTTTCTCAAGTACCTTTCACAATAGAGTCAGTCTCTTTGTGTCATTCCTTGAATCTCCATTCATTGTGGGGGATTGTTGGAATTGAAGAATATGAAAGGCGAATCTTCGAGATGAATTATGACGAGATCCGTTGATCGAATCAACTGGATAATGGTTGGAGTGTGTTCTCCTTCCATTGGTGATGAACGTGGTATATTCACATGTTCAATTCCGACTTCGAATGAATGAGATATTCAAGTCCAAAGATTGCCTAATTCAAAGCCAAAACGGGACTAAAGGTAGCTTAAAGCATTTAGTCCCACATTGGCCGTGGGATGGAAGCTTGTGTAGTATAAATAGAGAAAATTGAGAACAAAGGGTGTGCCCTTTGGGTACTTGGAGTTTTCGCGCGCGAAAAGGAGGGAACTATGCACGTACATACGTGCGCGTGCGCGCGCCGCCGCCGCCAGCCGGCGCCGGCGCCGATGCCGGGCCGGGCCGGGCCGGGTCGGGTCGGGCACGGGCACGGGCTCGGTCTCCTGTTGCAAACCTGTTGGATTGCCAACAGTTGCGCACCTGTTGGACTGCCAAAGGTTACGCACATGTTGAACAACCAAAGGTTGCAAAACAGTCCGCTCCGCGTCAACGGTTGCGACTGTTGGACTGCCAACAGACACGGCTGGACCAAAGGTTGCAGCTTTTGGTTTGGGTTCAAACCTGTTGGCCTACTCCTGGAAAACTATATAAAGCCCTCCTGGTTCTCAATTAAAAACACACAACTACAACACCAATCTTCTCTTCTCTCTCTCTAAATTCTGAACAGCAAATAAGTTTTGCGGTTTGAATTAGGAAGTAGAGTTCTGAAGGAAGTGGGAAATCAGTAACTCGGTTTCCGAAGCGACTTCCAACGGAGATTCTGCAAAATTGTTCTGAAAGAGGAATCAGAAAATTCAACATATTCTTTTATAAGAATTGTTGTCTGAATCTGGTACTTCTGAAGAAAGATATTCTTCTACCTTCCATCGTCCTCAACAGTGGGTGCTCCTTCAGAAGAGTAAAGGCAAATATTCGTTTGAAATTTGTCCTTGTACCGCTGCTTCAATGATCCTGTGAAGGTACTGGTTGACTACGGTTCGACCGTACGGTGATTTGGTAGTGCTATCCAAATACCGTGAAAGAGTGTTGTATCTTGGGAGAACAGCGTCCATTATCCCGTTAGCACCGGTGCGGGGGACGTAATTGTCTTAAGGAGATTCGCTTTAAGCGTACCTCACTCTAAATACTGTATAAGTGGATTAAGTCCTTTATACAGGGGATATACTTTACAGTATATCGAGACTGACTTAGATTCAGTCTAATTGGTGCTTTAACCAAGGAAGAAATTGAAAGGTGGTTCTTAAATTAAGGAACGTTCTATTGAACAGAAAACCTCCCACCTGATATTTGCCGACCTGGCCAATTAGATTGTTGATATCTCAGTGATCTTGATTAGTTGTCAGATTGATTCTTGTTAAGCAGAATACCAACATTACTTGCTGCCAATTATCCTTGCTAATGAAATTTGTCATTGAGCAGGAGCATGGAGTTTTATTCACAGATGATACGCTCTGGCTCTGATCAGTGATCGAACCAGATTCAAACATGGCATGAGTTGATTCGACTCACTGCTTAGAAATGCTGTGTACTTGAAAATTTTGCTGCCAATTATCCTTGCTAATGAAATTTGTCACCGAGCAGGAGCATGCAGAGCTCTACGCACATATGATAATACCGTTAAGTTGTAGAGCCTAATAATTGCCTTGACGGATCGTCACTGTGGGAGTTAAAATCTCAGAGCGGGATCGAAGCACTCTGGGTCATGACGTTGGATAAGTCCAGATCACAATATTTGGACGAGTTTGAAGTTTTAGTTGACGGTAAGATCGGAGTGAAAAGGGGCATCTGGAGCGGTGAAATCTCCAGAGCGATAGCCTCCGGAGTGAGTCTCTGGAGCGGAAGTTCTCTCAGAAGCATCTTGTCGTGGAGCACTCTGTAGCGACAGAATAGAGTAGCTTACTCAAGGTGCTTAGCGGAAGCGGTCCAATCCAGTCTGAAAGTGGTCTAGCCTGAAAGCGGTCATTCCAGGCTGGACGTGGCATACTCCAGCCTGAAAGTGGTCCAGTCTAGAAGCTTTTTTTTTCCAGCGAAACTTGGAGAATAAGTCAATGACAGTGTAGTGATTTCATAACCTGTAACCCTAGTTATATCTATAAAAGGGGATGCACTGTCATTAGGGTTTAAGGTGAGATAGTGTGAATTCATTGATAATTAAGTGCCACTGTATAGAGCGGTTATGAGGTTCTTTTGTTCTCTTTTATAATCTCTCTGAAAATAGTGGATTTGTGCACAATTCCGTGATTTTTTTTTTCTAATTTGGATTTTTCACGTAAATTATAGTGCCTTTGATTCTCATCTGAATCTTTCTTCTTCCACCACGTTATCATTATCTAACAATTGGTATCATAGCAAGATTCGTAATGGTAGAGGATGAAAAGATCAAAGTCGAAAGATTCAATGGTGTGAATTTCGGATTCTAGAAGATGCAGATTAAAGACTAACTATACAAAAAAGATCTCTATCTTTCTCTCAATGAAATGCCCAAAAGTCGGATGAGATGTCTGAAGGCGATTGGGATATTCTAGATCGAAAAGCCCTACGGGCAATCCAATTATTCTTGGCATTGACGGTTGCATTCAACATCCCCACGGAAAGGGTCCTCTCGAAGATGTACGAGAAATCTTCGATTTCAATAAGGTTTCTTGATGAAAAAGTTATTCAACTTAAATATGATGGGGCAACGGAAGCGTCACTGATCATCTTAATGAATTCAACACGCTAACGAGCTAATTAAAATTGTTGAGATCAGTTTTGATGATGAAATCAGGGTGCTAGTTATATTGTCCAGTCTACCAGAGGCCTGGGATGGTCTCGTGATGGTAGTGAGCAAAAGTTTGATGATGCAGTGGTGTTCTTCTCAGTGAAG
>JAVJIF010027069.1:0-63219 GCA_038442645.1 Agave tequilana
GGCCAGAGAGCAGTTACTCTCTGGATCTGGCACGGTCGACCGGGCGGTCGACCGGAGGGCTCAACGGTCAAATTTTTGACCGTTGACCGGTCGACCCGCCAGTCGACCGGAAGGGCATTCTGGCCCTTTTCAGCTGCCAATGGGCAGATTTCTAATGGGGCTATAAATACCCCATTTGAAGTTAGTTTTTCAATAAGAATTTCAAGAGCTAAATTTCTCTCATTTATAACTGTTTTAATATAAGTTTTCAAAAGAGTTTTTAAGCTTAAAGATTTATCTTTTATTTGTTTTAAAGGGTTGAAAAAATCAAGAAAAGGAGAAGTCTTTGGGATTGGTTTTGATCTTCACTTTATATTCATTCTAGAAGTTTTCCCAAGAGTTTTTCTTTGAGTTTTTGATTTTCAAACTCTTTATTTCTCACACTTGAACTTATCATTCTATCCTGTCTATAGGATCTTTGTTTTAGTGATAAAATTGGTTTGTGGTTGTTAGACCACCAAGTTGTAAACCTTCCATTGATTGTGATATCCCTCTAGTGAGAGGTGATTGAGTTGTTATCCTTCAAGTGTGAGGTGATAGTGGAAGTGGTATTTGGCTCCCTCTAGTGAGAAGTGGAGATTGTGTTGGAATCCCTCAAGTGTGAGGTGATTGGTGTTTGTGTGGCTAAGTGCCTGTCCCTCTAAGTGTAGAGGTGATTTGTTTTGTGCCTTGCCTCTAGAGGTTGTATTGGTTGAGAAAGGAGTTGTGTACTCCCGATTGTATTTGCCCCAAATCCTCAGTGGAGATTCCCTGTGTGGGAAGTCCTGTGTGGACGAGTTAGTGAAAATCCGTCTGTGTGAAGGTGGGGACGTAGAGCTTTGTGCTCGAACCTCGAAACATATTTTGGTGTTTGCGATTGATCCACTTTCTCTCTCTCTCTCTTACATTGTGCATTGATTCATATTGTCATATCATTTACATGCTTGGTTTGTTTGTGTGCCTCACTTGTGTTTAACCAAGAGAGCTTCATATAACACCTCAACTCTTATTCAGAGGAATCAAGAGGAGTAGTTTAGAGCCCTTCACTGAGAATTCGGCTACACTCTTTGGTTACACTAAGTGTGTTGCATTAAGTTTTTAATTTCCACATTATTGTTCATAGATCAGCCGTACACCTATTCACCCCCCTCTAGTGTACTTTCAATTGGTATCAGAGCCTACACTCCTGATATTAGGTTTAACCACCTAGGAGTGTGATCTTGGTTTTGCTAATCTAGATTTGTATTTGCACACTTATATTGTTTACACACACTCATGGACTTTATGACCCCACCTATGTTTGATACATCCAACATTGTTGTTTGGAAGGCTAAGATGTCCATCTGCCTAAAAACCCTAGGCTTGCATGTTTTCCTTGCCGCTACCAAGAAATCCTATCTTGGTAATAGCAAGCATATAGAGGCCAATGCACAAGCTCTTGAGGCACTTAGAAGCACGCTTAACAAAAAATATCTTTCTATGATTTCTAACTGTGATTCCACCTTTGCAGTGTGGAACACGTTGACCTCCTCCAAGTTTCAATTGCCAATCCAAATGGAGAAGGAATCTAGTGAGGATGAATCCGAACAACGATGCTACATGCTCCAAGGGAATGACTCCCTTGAGGTACATTCGGATACTCAACTAGATGATTGTGCTAGTTCTTCAGGAGATGATATTACTGATGCCGATGCATTAAATGAAGAACTTTCTATTGTTTGTGAGAACCTCCTTGAAAAATATAAGACTTTGAAAAAGAAGAGTTTTGGACTTAACAAAGAAAATAAGGTTTTGTGTTCAAAACTTAATTTGGCTTTACAAGAGAAGGTTGAGATTTCAAATGAGTGTGACTCTTTGAAAACCCAACTTGAACTTATTTTAAATGAAAACAAGATTTTAAAAAATAAAAATGATTGTGAAAATATTTTGAAGAAAAATGAGTCTTTAACTTCAAAACTTGATTTTGTTTTAAAAGAAAATGATTCTTTGAAAACAAAATTATTTCTATTTCAAAAGAATTAGATTTGGTTTCTAAGAAAATATTATTTTAAAAAATGATATAGATTCTCATGTTTGCCATGCTTGTGTAGCTTCACATTCTAGCTCACCTATTGCATGCTCCACTTTATCTTCTAGTATTAAAAATGATATAAACGTTTTGAAGAAAAGTGTTGAATATTTGGGCTCCACTTTGAGCCATTGTGCCATGAACCATACACATTTGTGTTGGCCCAAAGCCTTCCACCCTAGTTTTGATGATGATTAACTCATGTAGTTATGTTTACTAATAATCTTGTGTTGTTTAAGTTTCAGATCATTAACCAAGATATTAGTTGGTGATTAGCTTCAACAAGGTGTTTGGAAGCTTTCACAAGTGATTCCAGGGCCAAAGCTTAAAGATCACACATTGCCTAGCCCATGGATGGAGTTTTAGAGCAAGTCAACTTGAAGATGAAGATCATCAAGAAGACTTAGGTATCCATAGTTTAGATAGTGTGTTTTAGATCCATTTGTAAAGTTTAGTATAGCTGATATGCTCAAGTGCACAACACACGTTTTATGTTTTGAAGTTGGTTTTCATGAATAGTGGATCAAAACAAGTTTACTTTATTTCTATGTATATTAGATATGTTCTAGATATACATACATGCTTTAAAGTTGCTAGACAAACTTATTTTGACTATCCTATTCATGTTTTGAAAAAAATCAAGTTTGACAAAAATACAAGTTTTGTTTTTTTGATAAAATTTGCAAGACCCAAAAATGAATTGATATGTTGATATATTGTCTTGGAATTTTTATCACTTGTTTGAGTTTCAATATAAAATGATAAAACAAGTTTTGTGGATTTTTAGAAGTGTTAAAAGATTTTTAGAAAAATATTTTTCCCAAAATTTTCTGACTTAATTTTGTGCTGACAGGCTGGTCGGTCGACCCGGACGGTCGACCGCACCAAGAGCCGGTCGACCCGTAGGGTCGACCGACGTGCACAGACGTGCACGTCTGGGCAGACACAAAAACGGTCAACCGGGACGGTCGACCGGGTCGAGAGCTCTGCTCTCTGTTTTTCTGGGTCGACCGGGCCGGTCCACCGCAGTTGCCTAACGGTCATATTTCTGACCGTTGGCGGTCGACCGGGCCGGTCGACCGCTGCCTGTCAGAGCTGCCAGCTCAGCTCTAACGGCTAGTTTCTGTTTTGGCCTATATAAACCACAACTCTTTGGGATTTTGGCCAAGGTTTTCAAGAAGAAAAATTTCAGTGTTTCTCTAGTGTTTAAACAAGTTTTTAAAAGAGTTTAGGTGCCAAAAAGATTTAATCTTTATTGTTTTTGGGTTTTTGGAAAATCAAAGAGAACTAGGTTTTGGGATTTTGATTTGGTCTTTTATTTCTATCATATACAAGAGATTTTCCAAGTAGTTTTTCTTTGTTGCTTGTTTCCAAAAACACCTTGTTTCCACTCTTGAGCTATCACCTATACTAATCTATTTAGGATCTTGTTTTTTGTGGAAAAGAAAAGAGAAAAAGAAAGAGAGATTGAGTTTGTGGTTTTTGGAACCACTTGTTGTAAACACCCTTATCCTTGTTGTATCCCTCTTAGGTAGAGGTGATCGGGTGATTGGTTTGCTCCCTCTAGTGAGAGGTGGAGTTTGGTTGTAAACCCTCTTCGGTAGAGGTGTTGGTTGTTGTATTGGCTACGGGCCTACCCCTCGGTTGTGAGGTGGTTGTTTGTGAGAGGAGTTTGGTACTCCTAGAGTTGTAACAAATCCTCTTCGGTAGAGGTTCCCTCGGTGGAAGATAGTGGATTGAAAATCCTACACGGTGGTGTAGGCGGGGATGTAGAGCATGGTGCTCGAACCTCGAAACATATCTTGGTGTTTGCGTTTTGATCCATTGTCTCTCTAACTCTCTCTCATTTAATTGTGCAAAGCATCATACATAACATCATATCATATTTGCTTGTGTTGAGCATATTTCTTCTTGCCTTGCATTATTCCATATTGCTATTCATTCTTATATGCTTGGTTGTTTGTGTGTGCCTCACTTGTACCTTATTAACAAGAGCTTCACATAGCACCTCAACCCATTCAAGGGGAATCAAGAGGAATTAGTCTAGAGCCCTTCACGGGGAATTCGGCTACACTTGTTGATTGTACTAAGTGTGTTGCAAGATTTGCATTAGCTTCCGCACTTAGCGCACATAGTTTTGCATTTAGTTCTAGATTAGCACTTACACCTATTCACCCCCCCTCTAGGTGTTTTTCAATTGGTATCAGAGCTAGTGCTCCTGATATTAGGCTTAACATCCTAGGAGTGAGATCCATTTGATTGCTAGTCTATTGTTTGCATTTGCGTGTTTGCACACTCATATAGTTTATACCATGGACTTCATGACCCCACCTAGCTTTGACCCTTCCAACATTGTTGTTTGGAAGTATAGGATGTCCATGTACTTGAAGACCCTAGGCTTGTATGTCTTTCTTGCCGCTACCAAGAAATGCTATCTTGGTAATGGTGATCATATAAGGGCCAATGCACAAGCCCTTGAGGCCATTAGAAGCACATTATCTAAAGATTATCTTATGTGTGTTTCTAACTTTGATTCCGCCTTTGCAGTGTGGAATAAGTTGACAACAACTACCACCTCCGAGCTTCTATTGCCAAATCAACCGAGGAATCTAGTGGAGAATCCGAATCACAATGCTATATGGTCCTAGGGAATGACTCCCTTGAGGTACAATCGGAACTTCAACTAGATAGTGATGATGCTAGTTCTTCATGTGATGATATTGTAGATCCCCATGCTTTAAATGAAGAACTTTCTATTGTTTGTGAAAAACTAATAGAAAAATATAATTTGTTGAAAAAGAAAAGTCTAGGCATTAATAATGAAATAAAAATTTGATTGCTAGACTTGATGTTGTTTTGCAAGAGAAAGAGGAGATTGCTAATGAGAGGGATTCATTAAAATCTCAACTTGATCTTGCACTTAAAGAAAATGAATTTTTAAAATCTAAAAATGATTGCCATGTTCTTTTGAAGAAAAATGAGAACTTGTCTTCAAAAGTAGATTTTGTTTTAAAAGTGAATGTTGATTTAAAAAACAAAATTATTTCTATTTCAAATGATTAAGATGTATGTTTAAAGAAAAACATTGTTTTGCAAAATAAGATTGATACACATGTTTGCCATGCTAGGGTAGTACCTCACACTTCACCTATTGCATGCCACACCTCTTCTTCTATTAACAATGATATATCCATGCTTAAGAAGAAGGTTGATTGTTTGGGCTCCACTATGAGCCAATGTGCCATGAACCACTCACGGTTGGAAACCTTGGTTCAAAAGAAATAAGTTCCAACTTTTATGCATTCACACCCTCCACGGCATACACATGCTCCTCACGGACACACCCATCACAAGTATGCTCATGTGTACACTTGTACACATTGTGGACGTAAGGCCACCTTGCTAAATTTTGCTATGATAGATTACACACTCCTAATTTAGCAAAGAATTTTATTTGGGTTAGAGAAGGAACTAACCCCCATGGACCCAAAAGAGTATGGGTACCAAAGACCACCCCTCCTATTATTTTTGATGTAGGTGTGGGCTCTCACATGACGTGAGAGTGATGACACCTTGGAGTGGATGCGTTCCAAGCTTAAAGGAAATCATATGGATGCATCACTTTCAAGGAAAGTTTGGTGGAGAGGACCACCATGTTTTTGGAGAAAAGGAAAGTTGCTTCTTCGGTTTTGGTAACAATTCTTTACTTTCGTTTATTATTTACATGCTTTCATATTAAAATTTATAGCATGTTTTGATGTTTTATAGCATGTTTCATTGTCTATGGATTAGTATTTAATTACCATGTTTATTAGATCCTTGACATACATGTATAGTATTTGAGACACACATGCTTATATGAATCCATACTTAGTGTTCTCACTTTTGTTTAAGCTATAATGTACATCATGAATCTAATACATGTGAATTTACATAGTAATCATGTTTTAGTTTTATCATGATGATTTTTTGTAATTATTTTTGATGCTTCATGTCTTGAATATTTGTTTAAGTGTTAGTTTTCATTAAGACTAGTTATATACTTGTGCATATGTGGGCCACAAATAAATCTATATATGTATGAGCTTGATTGCTTATTTGAACCCATTAGATGTGCTAGTATAGTCTAGTTTTGATGATTCGTACATTCAAACTTGTATTCTCATTTTTGAATTTGTTTTATGATTGTGTGTTTCACTTCATGTATATGTTTGTATTGCCAAACCTTAAGATATACATGTATACCCCTTGAGTCATTTGCCTTTCATGCAAATCTATATATGGACTCAATTGTGTTTAGGGATATGTATGTATATTTATTGTGTTGACAATTCATACATATACCTTGAAATGAAATTTGTCTTGATGAAGATTTAGTTTTTGTGTTTAATTGTTTAACTTCATGTATATGTCTATCTTGTCCAAACTATTAGATATACATGTTTATCCTTTTGAGCCACGTGCCTTCATGCATATATCTATTGTGGACTCGTTGAGTTTTGGATATGTATGTATACTTTAGTTTGTATTAGACATACATATGCCTTGAAGATTAAATGGTTTAGATGATTTTTATGTTTTCATGTTTTTATGTTTAAGGAATAATTGAGCTTAATGAAAATATGTTCATGATTATGATATTCACACTTTATTTGTACACTCACATTTATTGCTTGCTCATGTCTTGTTTTCATGAGTCAAATTTATGCCTAATTGAATTAGAGTGTTGATTATCTTGTGGATTTCATGTTTTATGAAAATTATTTTTGTTTTATTCCTTACTTGAAGGATTTCGTACTAGTTAACAAAACTTTCCATTTAACTAGCTACGGTATTCTTCATTTTGGTAAAGTTTTTCAAACTAAGCTTATTTTCAAATCTATTTTTGAAAACCCCTACCATCCACGGGAGGTTGGATGGGAGTCCATGCCTTGTATGCTTATATTGAAAATCCTTTTAAACTTGTGCATGAGATGGGTGGATTGGTAATATGATGTATACACTTGAACTTATTGTTATGTCAATTGGTATCATTGAACTCTTTCAATTCGTATCATTTTGATCTTCTTGTATACTCATATTTGTTTTGTATGTATGTATGATTTCAATTCCAAGTATATCAATTTCTATTGGTATCTATTTTCCATGCATATATATATTTGTGTTTATGCTAGTGCTTGAGTTTCAATTTTGTTTCAATTGACTACTTTTAAATTGGTATCAAGACTATGCATGATTTTAGTTTGTATTTCATAAAGAGGGAGAAAATTTGATTTTGTCTTTCTTTTGGTATTTGTACTCCCATACTTTATGATTGTAAATTAGAATTTGGTATCATATGTCTAAAATGAATAATTCTTACAATTGGTATCAATGTTTCTATGTAAAATCTTTTCTATTGGTAAAACATTTACAATTGGTATCAAAATTTGTGTTTAGACATTCAAAATTTATTATGTCTAATTTGAATTGGTATCTAAAATTTTTTTTTTCAATTGGTATCCAAAATTTAGTTTAAATTAAAATACAAAAGTTTTGATTTATATTTCTTATATGCAAGGAGAGCTTAACATCTCTCCCACATATAGATTCATGTTGAGTGTATTGTGTATTGAAAAGCTTAACATCTTTTCTTTGTGTGGTACATGTGTCTAGGGGGATCTTCACATCTTTTCTTATTCATTACATAATGTGTGTTATGTGAATTAGGGCTTAACATCCCTCCTTCATGTAATGCATATGTGTAGGGAAGCTAACTTAGCGTCTTCCTCTTCATGAATGTATATAGCATATAATATTTATTGATCTTTGTTTATTTTTCACTTGGTATCAAGATGCTTCATTGACATATTTTTTAATTGATATCATGTTTGTAGTCACCCCTTATTGACTTTGTTTTTGTTTTAGACAAAAAGGGGGAGAATATTATTTTGTATTGTTTTGATTGACTCAAGGGGGAGAAAGATTTTTACCCCTCATTATATGGTTTTGATTGTTTACCCCTTTGTTGATGATTGACAAAAAGGGGGAGAATTATTTGTGAGTTTTATATATATGCATAGTTATGTTTTTGCATATATTAAGTTTTATTGGTAGTTTTATTTGATATCTAGAGCATCTAGTATTGTTATTAATGTGTTATTAATTTAATTGGTATCTAGAGCTTCTAGAAAATGTTTTATGCATGTTGATGCATACATGTTTATGTACATTCGTTGCATATCTTTTATCTATTTGTTTATGCATGAGTTAAGGGGGAGCTTCTTTGAAGCTTAACTTTAATCCATGCATATATAACTCCATGAGTTTTGTCATCATCAAAAAGGGGGAGATTGTTGGCCCAAAGGCCTTCCACCCTAGTTTTGATGATGATTAACTCATGTAGTTATGTTTACTAATAATCTTGTGTTGTTTAAGTTTCAGATCATTAATCAAGATATTAGTTGGTGATTAGCTTCAACAAGGTGTTTGGAAGCTTTCACAAGTGATTCCAGGGCCAAAGCTTAAAGATCACACATTGCCTAGCCCATGGATGGAGTTTTGGAGCAAGTCAACTTGAAGATGAAGATCATCAAGAAGACTTAGGTATCCATAGTTTAGATAGTGTGTTTTAGATCCATTTGTAAAGTTTAGTATAGTTGATATGCTCAAGTGCACAACACACGTTTTATGTTTTGAAGTTGGTTTTCATGAATAGTGGATCAAAACAAGTTTACTTTATTTCTATGTATATTAGATATGTTCTAGATATACATACATGCTTTAAAGTTGCTAGACAAACTTATTTTGACTATCCTATTCATGTTTTGGAAAAATCAAGTTTGACAAAAATACAAGTTTTGTTTTTTTGATAAAATTTGCAAGACTCAAAAATGAATTGATATGTTGATATATTGTCTTGGAATTTTTATCACTTGTTTGAGTTTCAATATAAAATGATAAAACAAGTTTTGTGGATTTTCAGAAGTGTTAAAAGATTTTTAGAAAAATATTTTTCCCCAAATTTTTTGACTTATTTTTGTGCTGACAGGCTGGTCGGTCGACCCGGACGGTCGACCGCACCAAGAGCCGGTCGACCCGTAGGGTCGACCGACGTGCACAGACGTGCACGTCTGGGCAGACACAAAAAACGGTCGACCGGAACGGTCGACCGGGTCGAGAGCTCTGCTCTCTGTTTTTCTGGGTCGACCGGGCCGGTCGACCGCAGTTGCCCAACGGTCATATTTCTGACCGTTGGCGGTCGACCGGGCCGGTCGACCGCTGCCTGTCAGAGCTGCCAGCTCAGCTCTAACGGCTAGTTTCTATTTTGGCCTATATAAACCCCAACTCTTTGGGATTTTGGCCAAGGTTTTCAAGAAGAAAAATTTCAGTGTTTCTCTAGTGTTTAAACAAGTTTTTAAAAGAGTTTAAGTGCCAAAAGATTTAATCTTTATAGTTTTTGGGTTTTTGAAAATCAAAGAGAACTAGGTTTTGGGATTTTGATTTTGATTTGGTCTTTTATTTCTATCATATACAAGAGATTTCCCAAGTAGTTTTTCTTTGTTGCTTGTTTCTAAAAACACCTTGTTTTCACACTTGAGCTATCACCTATCCTAATCTATTTAGGATCTTGTTTTTTGTGGAAAAGAAAAGAGAAAAAGAAAGAGAGATTGAGTTTATGGATTTTGGAACCACTTGTTGTAAACACCCTTATCCTTGTTGTATCCCTCTTAGGTAGAGGTGATCGGGTGATTGGTTTGCTCCCTCTAGTGAGAGGTGGAGTTTGGTTGTAAACCCTCTTCGGTAGAGGTGTTGGTTGTTGTATTGGCTACGGGCCTACCCCTCGGTTGTGAGGTGGTTGTTTGTGAGAGGAGTTTGGTACTCCTAGAGTTGTAACAAATCCTCTTCGGTAGAGGTTCCCTCGGTGGGAGATAGTGGATTGGAAATCCTACACGGTGGTGTAGGCGGGGATGTAGAGCAAGGTGCTCGAACCTCGAAACATATCTTGGTGTTTGCGTTTTGATCCATTGTCTCTCTAACTCTCTCTCATTTAATTGTGCAAAGCATCATACATAACATCATATCATATTTGCTTGTATTGAGCATATTTCTTCTTGCCTTGCATTATTCCATATTGCTATTCATTCTTATATGCTTGGTTGTCTGTGTGTGCCTCACTTGTACCTTATTAACAAGAGCTTCACATAGCACCTCAACCCATTCAAGGGGAATCAAGAGGAGTTAGTCCAGAGCCCTTCACGGGGAATTCGGCTACACTTGTTGATTGTACTAAGTGTGTTGCAAGATTTGCATTAGCTTCCGCACTTAGCGCACATAGTTTTGCATTTAGTTCTAGATTAGCACTTACACCTATTCACCCCCCCTCTAGGTGTTTTTCAATTTGGAATCTATGTTTCGAAAGAAACAAGTTCCTCCTATGCATGCACACAAACCACGGCATACACATGCTTCCCACGTTCACACCCATAACACTTTGTATGCTCATGTGTACACTTGTACACATTGTGGACGTAAGGGTCACCTTGCTAAATTTTGTTATGATAAGATAAATGATTCTAATTTAGCAAATAAGTTTGTTTGGGTTAGGAAAGGAGCTAACCCCCATGGACCCAAAAGAGTATGGGTACCAAAGACCACTCTTATTTTATTTGATGTAGGTGTGGGCTCTCACATGACGTGAGAGTGATGGTGCCTTGAGGTGGATGCGTTCCGAGCTTAAAGAGCACAATTTTGATGCATCATTTTCAAGGGGAGTTTGGTGGGAGGACGACCTTGGTTTGGAGATATGGAGATGTGCCCTAGCGGTTTTGGTAACGATCTCTTACTCCTCATTATGTTTACATGCTTTTCATATTGTTGATTTTTAGCATGTCATGTTTTAATGCTCATTATGCCATATGCCATGTTTATTAGTCCTATGACATACATGATTAGTACTTGAGATCACCCATGTTTAATATGGACTTATACCTTTGTGTTCTCACACTTGTTTTAACTATTGTGTATATCATAGATCTAATGCATGTGCATCTACCTGATGATCATATGAGTTTTGTTTAAACGTTTACACTTCATGTTTTGATTACTTGTTTAGATGTTAGTTTTCATTAAAACTTGGATATATACTTATACAATTAGTGAGCCACAAATAGAATTATTACATGTTTGTGCTTGAATGTTCATTTGTACTCATTAGATGTATTAGTATAGTCTAATTTTGATGATTCATACATTTTGACTTGTATTCCATATTTTTGATATGTTTTCATGTTTATGTTTAAACTTCATGTATATGTCTATTTTGTCTAAACTATAAGTTATACATACACATCCTTGAGCCACTTGCCTTCATGCATATACTTTTGTGGACTCGTTTATATTTGGATATGTATGTGATCGTACATATATTTTGTATTCTTTTCATTACACTCCTACATTTATTGTGTAATAAATCTGCTAATTTTCTTGTCTTAAATATCTATTTTGCAGAAGATAATAATGAAGAGAAAGAGGATTAAACCAAACAAATATCAGTTAAAATCAGATTTAACTGGATCTATTTGGTTAGCTGAGGATGATCCCAGATCTAGTTAGAACAAATCAAGGATTGGGGCAAATGTTCAGCTGAAGATCAGAGCAAATCAGAAAGATAACATCAAATGAAAATCAGTAAAATTCAGATTTCTATAAATCCATTTTTGTTAGCTAAAGATCAACCAAGGATAATATCAAATACAGAGAGATAAATGGATAGAGAGAAGATCAACGGATGAGATGAAACAAGTTTGACTCAGATTCTGATTGGATACATTTTAGTATTTGAATCATAACTTTTGCTACAGAATCTCAAATCTGATGATTCAAGATGATCCAGAAAGAAGACTTACAGGGCAACAACGCTTACATTGATCACTGTTTCTAATTCTGTCATTTGATAAGTGATATTCAGCAATCAACATGCCAACAAACTGCAGATCAGAACTGAATATCCACATCAAATCAAGGTGGGAGATAAGGGGAGGATTCAAATTCAGAAATAGCTAGCTTTTCCTATCTTCATACTCCTCTAACCTCTACATTTCTTCTATAAATACCTGCAATCTCAAAGGCAAGGGGAGACGACCAAGCAGAGAGTAGAACTTAGGCTAATTTGTAGTTTGTAACTTAGGTTTTTATTTTCTTTCATGTAAATTTTTATTTTCTTTATGTAACTGAGAGGAGAAACGAGTTTCATGGAGGAAGGAGATCAAGCTTGTGCTGAGGGTGACACCGGTGTAAGTAAGTCTTTTCTTTCATTGTTATTAGCATCGAATCAAAGTTTCTTTTTCTTCTTTACTCTTGTTTTCGTTTACTCTCCTCTGATGTGTTTGTAATCCAAGTGAATCCGATAGCCTCGAGACTGCTTCACCATTGCAAGTGCCCTTGATGGCCTATGGTGATGAATAACCATTCTTTGTTAGTTTAGCTCGCCCTTTTATTCGTAGTGTAGATCGAGAATGGAGAAGATTATATACGCCATGCTTGATTGCCTTCAAAGACAAGGTAAGTCGTCGCAACGGATCTAAGGTATATGAGCATTGAAGAGGTAAGTAATTTTTAAGTTATCTTTCTTTTCTTTTATTCTTTAGTTTCAATATCACAAGCTCCAACCATCTTTATCACTCTTTACCATTTCTTTGTATATAATCTATTTTTCATTTTTCCATCTTCTTAATCTACCATCTTCTTCCTAATTCAACTTTAACAATTTTTATTTTCTTTTTAATAAACAAAAGAAGAATTTTTAACCATTAATGGTAGCATAAAAGAGAACTTGCTTAAAAAGCTTCCATCGCTAGTCCCTCCTTGTGGATCACGACCCGCATAGCCACTTGCTATAGCGGTAGAATTGAGCACTTGCAGTCTTTAATCTTAAAATCTGAAATTCTGTATTTTGTGTGCAGGTTCGACCTCAATCAAATTTTGGCGCCGTTGCCGGGGAGGGACGATAAGTAATTCTCTTTAAAGTTTACATTTTTGGTTAACTTTCTTCTTTGTTTTTTGTACAGATTTAACAACAAGGAATTCTTGCTGCAGTGGACACATAAGTGGCCTTGGACTCTGCTCAAGAAATCAGAGCCAAGAAGCCCTCAAGTTTGCTACAGTCCTGTGGCAAACTGAGTGAACTACTAACCTGTATTTTCTGCAGGTTGGCTGAATTGTGTAGTTTAAATATCTGTAGCATTTATTTCCTTGTTTGACTCACTGTATATATATTTCTAACACAACAGTAAAAAGTTGATTGTAAATGCTAAAAAATGATTTAGACTTTGCATTTAGGCACGTGTCTATTTCATTACATTTTCTATTTACTGTTGAAGAGTGCTGGAGCAAAGGTACGTGTGCATAGCATCTAGTATAAGAATACTTTTGGATTGTTTACATTGCTTAAGTGTTGCTTTTCTTGTACACTGCACTAAATTGATCTAAGGGCTTGTCCTATAAATAAGATAAGATGGGGAAGTCATTATCCTCCCTTAGCCCACAAACAATCTCCTCACTCACTAACCCAAGCCTAACTAAAAATGAGTAGACGTTGGCCCTAAGGACATCTCAGACTCAATTAGGAGATTATTTTAAGGGGAAAAGGTGTTGGAATTTGACTCCTATCAAATCAGTGTCTAGGAAGGGGATTAAGGGCCAAAAGCCTGAAGGTTGGTGGTTACTTAATTAAGGAACGTCTTTGACGGATAACCTCCCACCAATCTTGCCCTGACCTGGCTGATTAGCTTGTGGTCAAAGTCTGCATTATACCTCCTATGGACAGTCTAACCAGTTAGGAGTCGTTTAGGTCAAAGGTCTACCCTAACTTAGGTTAGAATTTTTTTTCTTTTTTGTTTGCTTATTTGTTTGTTTGTTTTTCTTTTTTTTTTGTTTTATTGTGTGATATGGCTTATAACAACAATTTTTTCAATTTTAATGGTAATCCATATTACACACCAGCCTCCTTTTCGGATATTACCAACCCGGCATATCATAACTTTAACCAACCTAGTGTGCCTGATTGGTCTTATCTGAATCAATATAACCCATGCCCCCAATCTTATAACTATAATTTTCAGAATAATTTTAACTCTTCACAGAGTCAGTGGGGATTCACCTCCCCCGAGTCCAATTTTCAACCAACTTGTCCTCCTTATCCACCTTGTCCACAATATTTCCAAGATTCATACTCAGTTCCACCAGTCCAAAATAGAAACCCTTCAATTTTGGAAATGAGTATGCGTGAGTCCAAACAAAAGTCACAAAATCTGATGGACTCACAATTTCACCATGATTGAGGTAAAGCCTGTACACAAAATACAGAATTCAGATCTAAGAATAGGATGTCCAAGGTGCTCAATTCTACCGCAATAGCAAGTGGCTATGCGGGTCGTGATCCACAAGGAGCGACTAGCGATAGAAGCTTTTAGTAAGTTTTCTTTTATGTTACAAAGTTTGGTTAAAGTTCTTCTTTAGTTCTTTAAAAGAAAAAGAGAAAATTAGGTTAAAGTTAAGCGAGGAAGAAAGTGGTAGAATGAGAAGGTGGAGAAAAATGGAAAATGATTATTTACAAAGAAATTGAAAATGGAAAGAAGTGGGTGCTGTTGGTGTTCTAAACAAAAGAATAAAAGAAAAGAAAAGAAACTAAAAATTACTTACTTCTTTTGGCCAAATACCTATCTTGAATCTTTTGCAATGATGTTACCTTGAAGCGAGGCGATCAACGTACAACCCATAAGAGTTGATTCCCGTTTCCTCCACATTATATCATCAAGACATTGCAAGTATGAAGTGATACAGAATGAAACTCAAAATCCATCGTCATGGGCTATCGGTGGCACTCGCAAAGGCAAGGCTCTTTCGATACTTTTAGACTCACTTGGATAACAATTGCACCAAAAGAAGAAAAGTAGAGAAGAAGAAGAAGAACACAAAAGCAAAGTACATACAAAAGAAAACTACAGAATCGATTTTATAACAATAAGAGAAAAGAAGGAAATCTTACACCGGTGTCACTCTCAGCACAAGCTTCGTTCTCATTCTCCTATGAAACTCTGATCTCCTCTGATTTACATAAATTAAAACTAAAAATTACATGAAAAGAAAAATAAAAACCTACACTACAAAGAATGAAAAACTGGACTAAATCCTATCTCTGCATGGTCGTCCCATTTTCAGTGAAAATCCTGCCTTTTATAGGCAAAAACCCAGAGGGGAGAGGTGTGAGAAGATAGGGGGAGCAAACGCTCCCCCTAACTCACTAACCAAGCCGCGAAAACGCGGCTTTGGCCGCCCGCATTTCCGCGGCCAGGGTGTGGTCAGGTGGCCACACCCTGTTGGTGGTGCTCCCCGGTTTCTCGATTTACATTTATCTTCAGCTGGATTTGCAGTTTAAGTCCGAGATTTTGACGAAATGGCCTTTGATCCTTGGCTTCAACCGAATCGATTTGTAGGGATTTGTTTCAACTGGTTTTCAACCTCTCTGATTTGCCAAGATCTGCCCTGTTTCCTTGATTTCAAATTTATTCTGATTTAATTCAGAATTTGATGGGCTTTTGGGCTCATTTCTCTTCACTCTCCTTTAGGAATGGGCCTGCAAATAAATCAAACATTTAATTAGGAAAAAGCAGAGTTTATTCTATAATAAGTATGAGAATATGATAATAAATGTGCAATATTAGTGACCAATCACACCAATTCCAAAACAACACTTCATCTTTTCAACAAAACGATGAACCTATCAATTATGAAAAGATGCTTGAAGCCATAACTCAGGCTCAAAACGCTCGTAATCATGACATAGATATGATGGTCCAATCTCTACGTTCTCATCGTTTGGCCAGTCTAATGTCGTTAACTATTCTATTAGAGCTGAAGATTCATGTTATTTTAGAAAACAAGGTTCCATTTCAGCACAATCATTTGAACTTGCCCAAACTCCAAAATTTGAAAATGATATTGACAGTTTGGCAAGTTATTCCTTTCCTGAAATTGAACTTGAGAATGAATATGATTCTGAACCTCAACTTAGTGATTCAATTCTACTTCCTGATTCAATAATGACTCTGGTGTCTTCACCTGATTTCAATATTTTTCCCGAGTTAACATTGGATCCTGTGCCAATTCATCATGAAATTGAATCACCCATCTTTGATGATCATCATATTGAACTTGACCAATTTCACACTTTTGAAAGTCCTATTGACAAATTGGCAAGTTCTCATTTTTATGAAATTGAACTCAATGAGAAATGAGACCTAGATTCTCAAATTTGTTATCCAGTTCAAATTCCCGAATCAATATTGACTCCTGTTTTGTTACCCGATTTGAGTAATATTTTAGAGTCAGTTTTGATTCCCACACCTGTCATTCTTGAACTTGAATCACCAATATTAAGTCACATTCCATTGTAGGAAACTGAATGTGAACTTGAGTTTCAACTTCTTGATTTGGACCCACTTCCTGAGCCAATCTCGACTCCTGAACCTTTACTTGACTTAAGTCACTTTCCTGAGTCGGTATTAGTTCACATACTTCCTAAGTCCAAGTCAATCATTCTATCTTTTCACACTCCATTTTGGGACAAGGCTGTTGACAAAATTGACTCCGAAATTAATTATGGAATTTGAAAAATAGATGGGGTTAAATTTTTAATAAAAACCGTTCATATATACATCATTTTAGTGGGTTATATAAGAGAGATTTCTGGTGGATTCCTCCGAACTTCACGAAAATTCGATTGGGCCGCATTTCATGGACCAATCCGACCACCACCGGAACCACCACCTTAAGGTAATATTTTCCTTCCCTTTTTTCTTTTTCATGCATCTATGCATTAATTCATACATTGAGGACAATGCATGAGATAGGTGTAGGGAGGGTCTAACATAACTTAGGTTTTTCTTTTTATTTACAAAAAAATATTAACATTTTTCTTTACTTTTAAAAACTTTTTGGAAATAGAAACAATATTTTAACATATTTCTTGTAAGAAATTGAGTCAATTTTAAGGAATAGGAAAATCAAAATTAGGATTTCTTAAACTTGATCAAAATAAGATTATTTGTTTGATTTTAGGGTTAGGAAGATAATTTGTCAAAGTAATTTAGTCTTGATCTTTACCTTAATGAAATATGCATATTTCAAACACTTACACACTTCGGGTTCAAAAACAAAGATTCTTATGCCTTATATAAAAAAAAAAAAATCTATGAAAGATGAACAAATCTAATTATTGATTAGCTAGGTGCTTTGGCCTAAGCAAGCCTTAGTATTTATGCGAAAGATAATTAGATAAGTTTGAATATATATATATATATATATATATATATATATAAATCCTCTGATTAAGCTGGGTATTTGTACCTAGTAAAGCATAAGTATTCACGCCTAAAAGTGGTTCATATAATAAAATCCTTAGTTTTGTGGCCTTATTTGCTCGATCCTAAGTCCTTGGGTTGTTTTCTCACCCGGTGCCCTAAGACCGTTTGGTTTGACAGTCATCGATTAAAGGCTCGTTACATGGGCAGATTAGAAAGCCTAATAGAACTAAGGAATAATACCACCAAAAGATATATATATATATAAATAAATAAGGCATAAGAGTTAGAGTTAATGAACCCTTAGTCAAAATTTTCACGGTCACAAGGTGCATATGACTTAGGGTAAAGTAATAAGACTAGATGAGAAGTACAATTTGACTCCTTACTTTGATTGATAACAAATTTTTTAATAGAGACTAAGTTTAGAAATGAAAAATTTAGTTTTCCTATAACTTATAGATTGCTTAAAACTTACAATAATATTTCAAATATTTTTCTTTCAAAATGTGATTTCAAAATATTAACATTTTTCTCTTTCTTTATGGATTTTGTGGGTGTAATCCACTGAAAACCCTCACGAGACAAAACTCGTCCTCTAGGGGTAACCTAGAGGTTTAGCGGCTTGTTGCACACGCTCAGTGCAATCGTGTGACCTGCAAAAATGGTCTAATAATTTTTTTTTTAATTGTTTAGTTGTTTTGCTCGAGGACGAGCAAAAGATAGGTGTGGGGGTGTGATCGTACATATATTTTGTATTCTTTTCATTACACTTCTACATTTATTGTGTAATAAATCTGCTAATTTTCTTGTCTTAAATATCTATTTTGCAGAAGATAATAATGAAGAGAAAGAGGATTAAACCAAATAAATATCAGTTAAAATCAGATTTAACTAGATCTATTTGGTTAGCTGAGGATGATCCCAGATCTAGTTAGAACAAATCAAGGGTTGGGCAAATGTTCAGCTGAAGATCAGAGCAAATCAGAAAGATAACACCAAATGGAAACCAGTAAAATTCAGATTTCTATAAATCTATTTTGGTTAGCTAAAGATCAACCGAGAATAATATTAAATACAGAGAGATAAATGGATAGAGAGAAGATTAACGGATGAGATGAAGCAAGTTTGACTCAGATTCTGACTGGATACATTTTATTATTTGAATCATAACTTTTGCTACCAAATCTCAGATCTGATGATTCAAGATGATCTAGAAAGAAGACTTACATGGCTACAACTATTACATTGATCACTGTTTCTAATTCTATCATTTGATAAGTGATACTCAGCAATCAACATGCCAATAAACTGTAGATCAGAACTGAATATCCACATCAAATCAAGTTTTGATATAAGGGGAGGATTCAAATTCAGAAATAGCTAGGTTTTCCTATCTTCATACTCCTCTAACCTCTACATTTCTTCTATAAATACCTGCAATCTCAAAGGCAAGGGGGGACGACCAAGCAGAGAGTAGAACTTAGCCTAATTTGTAGTTTGTAACTTAGGTTTTAATTTTCTTTCATGTAAATTTTTATTTTCTTTATGTAACTGAGAGGAGAAACGAGTTTCATGGAGGAAGGAGATCAAGCTTGTGCTGAGGGTGACACCGGTGTAAGTAAGTCTTTTCTTTCATTGTTATTAGAATCGAATCGAAGTTTCTTTTTCTTCTTTACTCTTGTTTTCGTTTACTCTTCTCTGATGTGTTTGTAATCCAAGTGAATCCAATAGCCTCGAGACTGCTTCACCATTGCAAGTGCCCTTGATGGCCTATGGTGATGAATAACCATTCTTTGTTAGTTTAGCTCGCCCTTTTATTCGTAGTGTAGATCGAGAATGGGGAAGATCATATACGTCATGCTTGATTGCCTTCAAAGACAAGGTAAGTCGTCGCAACGGATCTAAGGTATATGAGCATTGAAGAGATAAGTAATTTTTAAGTTATCTTTCTTTTCTTTTATACTTTAGTTTCAATATCACAAGCTCCAACTATCTTTATCACTCTTTTCCATTTCTTTATATATAATCTATTTTTCATTTTTCCATCTTCTTAATCTACCATCTTCTTCCTAATTCAACTTTAACCATTTTTATTTTCTTTTTAATAAACAAAAGAAGAATTTTTAACCATTAATGGTAGCATAAAAGAGAACTTGCTTAAAAAGCTTCCATCGCTAGTCCTCCTTATGGATCACGACCCGTATAGCCACTTTCTATTGCGGTAGAATTGAGCACTTGCACTCTTTAATCTTAAAATCTGAAATTTTGTATTTTGTGTGTAGGTTCGACCTCAATCAGTATGTATACTCTACTTTGTACAAAACATACATATGCCTTATAGATTAAATTATTTTGATGATCTTCATGTTTTAAGAAATTTCATATTGAGCTTGATTGCCTATTTTCATGATGATGTGTTTCACATAACTCTTATACACTCACTCTACTTAATGTTTTCTCATGATTTTGTTTTCATGAGTTTGATTTGTGCCTTATAGTTTTTGAGTGTTTGATGATCGTGTGACTTTCATGTTTTTCATGAAATATATTTTTGTTTTATTCCTTACTTGAAAGATTTAGTACTAGTTTACAATTTTATCATATAACTAGTTGCGATATTCTTCATTTGGTAGAGTTTTCAAACGTGTTATATTATTTTCAAACTTATTTTTGAAAACCCCTACCCTTCCAAGGGCGGTTGGTTGGGCGACCATGCCTTGTATGCTCATTATTGAAAATCTATTTAAAACATGTGCATGAAATAGGCGGTAGGAAGTATGAGTTATACACTTGATCTTATTGTGTTTTCAATTGATATCATTGTATCTTCTCAATTGGTATCAATATTGACACTCTTTTTGTATACTCATATATGTTTTTATATATGTATGCTTACACTTCAAATAGTATCAATTTCGATTGGTATTTAATTTCCCATACATATATATATATATTTTATTTGTGCTTACTATATCTCTATATCTTTGAGCACAAATTTTGATTATGCTAAGCTTGATTCCTTAAATGACTATTATATTTCAATTGATTATTTTTCAATTGGTATCTTATACAAGCTTATGCATCATTTTATTTGGTATTTCATAAAGGGGGAGAAAATTCATATTTCACCTTTCAATTGGTTTTGTTTACCTTTGGTATTTTACTCCCACACTTTATGTTGAAAAATGATATTGATTTTTTTATTTGGTATCATACGCTTCTAAAGAAAATTATTTTCAATTGGTATATGTTTTCATTATTTTCAATTGGTATATGTTTCATTTTCAATATTCGTATCAAAAACATTAAATTGATATTATTCTCTATTTGGTATCTCTATTGTAAAATGAGTTTAGTGTTTAACCAAAAAGATTGGTTTATGTTTTTCAAATTGATATCAAAAGTGTAAAATATTTTCAATTGGTACTAATTTTTACAATTGGTACCAAGATTACCTATATGTTTATATCTTTCAATTGATATCAAAATTTTTTGGTTGGTTTCTTCAAAATGTTTTATTTATTTTCAATTGGTATCATGATGCAATAAATTGATATATTTTTTTCAATTGGTATCATAATGTTTTTATTTGATTTCACCCCTTGTTGATTTTTGTTTCGGACAAAAAGGGGGAGAACATTGTTTTATTGTTTACTTTAACCCCTTTGTTCATGATTGACAAAAAGGGGGAGAAGTATTTTAGTATATATGCATGTTTAGTATATATACATGTTTAAGTTTATATTAAAATATTTTAATATATATGCATGTTTATTTAAATTTATATTAAAAACATTTATTTTATGTTTTGTTGATATTGGTATCAAAAGCATGGATATTAGTATCAAGAACATATTTTGTTGTTTTGTTTTGAACTTTTATTGGATATTAGTATCAAGAACATATTTTGTTGTTTTGTTTTGTTGGTATCAAGAACTTTTATTAAAATTATATTGTTGATATCAAGAGCTTTTATTGATTATCTTTCAATTGAAATTTTTATTGGTATCAAGAGCAATTATTTAAAGAACATGTTTATTTTAAGTTTATATTTTCAATTGGTATTTAAAAACATGTTTATTTAAAAAGGCGGAGAAGTAATTTATTTTAAAAATTTGGTATCAAGAGCATACTTATTTCATTATTTTATGCATGTTTATGCATATTCATGTTTAACATTCATTGCATATCTTATAGTTTATTGCTATGCATGAATTAAGGGGGAGCTTCTTTGAAGCTTAACTCTAATCCATACATATATAACTCCATGAGTTTTGTCAACATCAAAAAGGGGGAGATTGTTGGCCCAGAGACCTTCCACTCTAGTTTTGATGATGATTAACTCATGTAATTATAGTTTACTAATAATCTTATGATATTTAGTTTCAGATATTTAACCAAGATATTAGTAGGTGATTAGCTTCAACAAAGGTATTTTGGAGCTTTCACATGGTGATTCAAGAGCTTGAGCGTCAAGTTCATATCTAGCACTCGGTTGGAGTCAAGCTCGTTGGATCGTGTTTGGATCGAGTCAACTTGGAGACGGCGTTCTACAAGAAGGCTTTAGTTTGTTTAGTTAAGATTTAGTTTAGATCCATTGTAAAGATTAGATAGTGTGATATGCTTAAGTTCACAACACACACACGTTTCATGTTTTGGTTTTGATTTTCGGTTTAACCTATCTTGGTTTTCATGAATAGATAGAATCAAAACTAGTTTACATAGTTTAATGTATATTAGATTTATCTATAAACATATATGTTTTATCTATTTAAAAAAAAACTTATTTTGATAGACTATTCATGTGTTTGGAGTTTTGTATTTAGACAAAACTTATTTTTGGATTTAATGTCAAAAACATAGATATAATACCTTTCATATATATTGGATTCTATCCATATACAACATGCTTCAAAGTTGTTTAAATATCATGTTTTTGTATTTACATGTGTTTTGAAAAAATCGGATTTCCATTTCAAAAATCTTAGTTTTGGAAAATACAGAATTTGGTTTAAGGCAAATTTTCTATCACACAAAAATGGTTCAAATAGTTTGAAATATGTGTTGAATTTTTTCACACATATTTGTATTTTAAAGATAATACAAGAACTGATTTTTGTGAAATTTATGTGATTTTATGGGATTTAATTAAAGTTAAAGAGACTAGTTTTTAAATCATGAAATTTTCCCTGCCAGGCTCTGGCGGTTGATCGTACACATGTTTTGCATTCTTTTTATTACACTCCTACATTTATCGTGTAATAAATCTGCTAATTTCTTTGTCTTAAATGTCCATTTTGTAGAAGATAATAATGAAGAGAAAGAGGATTAAACTAAAGAAATACCAGTTAAAATCAGATTTAACTGGATCTATTTGGTTAGCTGAGGATTATCCCAGATCTAGTTAGAACAAATCAAGGATTGGGGCAAATGTTCAGCTGAAGATCAGAGCAAATCAGAAAGATAACACCAAATGGAAACCAGTAAAATTCAGATTTCTATAAATCCATTTTGGTTAGCTAAAGATCAACCTAGGATAACATCAAATACAGAGAGATAAATGGATAGAGAGAAGATCAACGAATGAGATGAAGCAAGTTTGACTCAGATTCTAACTGAATACATTTCAGTATTTGAATCATAACTTTCGCTATCGAATATCAAATCTGATAATTCAAGATGATCCAGAATGAAGACTTACAGTGCTACAACTCTTATGTTGATCACTATTTCTAATTCTGTCATTTGATAAGTGATATTCAGCAATCAACACGCCAACAAACTGCAGATCAGAACTGAATATCCACATCAAATCAAGTTTGGAGATAAGGGGAGGATTCAAATTCAGAAATAGCCAGCTTTCCCTATCTTCATACTCCTCTAACCTCTGCATTTCTTCTCTAAATACCTGCAATCTCAAAGGCAAGGGGACGACCATGCAGAGATAGGATTTAGTCCACTTTTCCATTTTTTAGTGTAGGTTTTTATTTTTCTTTTCATGTAATTTTCAGTTTTAATTTATGTAACTTAGAGGAGAAACGAGTTTCATGGAGGAAGAAGATCAAGCTTGTACTGAGGGTGACACCGGTGTAAGTAAGTCCTTTCTTTCATTGTTATTAGAATCGAATCGAAGTTTCTTTTTCTTCTTTACTCCTGTTTTCATTTACTCTCCTCTGATGTGTTTGTAATCCAAGTGAATCCGATAGCCTCGAGACTGCTTCGCCATTGCAAGTGCCCTTGATGGCCTATGGTGATGAATAACCATTCTTTGTTAGTATAGCTCGCCCTTTTATTCGTAGTGTAGATCGAGAATGTGGAAGATCATATACGCCATGCTTGATTGCCTTCAAAGACAAGGTAAGTCGTCGCAACGGATCTAAGGTATATGAGCATTGAAGAGGTAAGTAATTTTTAGGTTATCTTTCTTTTCTTTTATTCTTTAGTTTCAATATCACAAGCTCCAACCATCTTTATCACTCTTTTCCATTTCTTTGTATATAATCTATTTTTCATTTTTTCATCTTCTTAATCTACCATCTTCTCCCTAATTCAACTTTAACAATTTTTATTTTCTTTTTAAGAAACTAAAGAAGAACTTTAACCATTAATGGTAGCATAAAAGAGAACTTGCTAAACAAGCTTCCATCGCTAGTCCCTCCTTGTAGATCACGACCCGCATAGCCACTTGCTATAGCGGTAGAATTGAGCACCTTGCAGTACTGTTTTAAAAGTTCTGAAATTCTGTATTTGTGTGCAGGTTATAACTCAATCTAAAATTTGGCGCCGTTGCCGGGGAGGTAAGTAATTCTCTTTAAAGTTTATATTTTTGGTTAACTTTCTTCTTTGTTTTTTTGTACAGATTTAACAACAAGAAATTCTTGCTGTAGTGGACACATAAGTGGCCTTGGACTCTGCTCAAGAAAGAAGAGCCAAGAAGCCCTCAGATTTGCTACAGTCCTGTGGTAAACTGAGTGAACTACTAACCTGTATTTTCTGCAGGTTGGCTGAATTGCGTAGTGTAAATATCAATAGCATTTATTTCCTTGTTTGTCTCACTGTATTCTAACCTCAACAGTAAAATGATGATTGTAAATGCTAAAAAATTATTTAGACTTTGCATTTAGGCACGTGTCTATTTCAATACATTTTCTATTTACTGTTGAAGAGTGCTGGAGCAAAGGTATGTGTGCATAGCATCTAGTATAAGAACACTTTTGGATTGTTTACATTGCTTAAGTGTTGATTTTCTTGTACACTGCACTAAATTGATCTAAGGGCTTGTCCTATAAACAAGATAAGGTGGGAAAGTCATTACCCTTCCTTAGCCCACAAACAATCCCCTCACTCACTAACCCAAGCCTAACTAAAAATGAGTAGACGTTGGCCCTAGGGACATCTCGGACTCAATTAGGAGATTATCCTAAGGGAGAAAGGTGTTGGAATTTGACTCCTGTCAAATCAGTGTCTAGAAAGGGGATTAAGGGTCGAAAGCCCGAAGGTTGGTGGTTACTTAATTAAGGAACGTCTTTGACGGATAACCTCCCACCAATCTTTCCTTGACCTGGCTGATTAGCTTGTGGTCAAAGTCTGCATTATACCTCCTATGGACAGTCTAACCAGTTAGGAGTCGTCTACGTCAAAGGTCTACCCTAACTTAGGTTAGAATTTTTCTTTCTTGTTTACTTATTTGTTTGTTTTTTTTTCTTTGTTTGTGTTTATAACAACAATTTTTCCAAATTTAATAGTAATCCATATTATACACCAACATCTTTTTCAGATATTACCAACCTGGCATATCATAACTTTAACCAACATAGTATGCCGGATTGGTCTTATCCGAATCAATATAACCCATGCCCCCAATCTTATAACCATAATTTCTAGAATAATTTTAACTCTTCACAGAGTCAACGGGATTCACCTCCCCCGAGTCCAATTTTCAACCAACTTGTCCTCCTTATCCACCTTGCCACAATATTTCCAAGATTCATACTCAGTTCCACCAGTCCAAAATAGAAAATCATCAATTTTGGAAATGAGTATGCGTGAGTCCAAACAACAATCACAAAATCTAATGGACTCACAATTTTACCACAAATTCCAAAATAACACTTCATCTTTTCAAGACCAATCGTAACAAAACGATGAACCTATCAACTATGAAAAGATACTTGAAGCCATGACTCAGGCCCAAAATGCTCGTAATCATGACATAGATATGATTGTCCAATCTCTACGTTCTCACCGTTTGGCCAGTTCTGATGTCGGTAACCATTCTGTTAGAGCCGAAGAGTGATGTTGTTTTGGAACACAAGGTTCCATTTCAGCACAATCATTTGAACTTTCCCAAACTCCAAATTTTGAAAGTGACATCGACAGTTTGGTAAGTTATCCCTTTCCTGAAATTGAACTTGAAAATGAATATGATCATGAATCTCAACTTAGTGATTCAATTCTACTTCCTGATTCAATTATGACTCCGGTGTCTTTGATCGGGGCGGAACTAGCACTCAAAAAGTGTGTTTTCTGAAATCAATGTAAAAGCTCGAGTATGTGCTAATGTACCCTCGATACTTCCGTTATAGCATTGGCTCAACGGGTCGAATCCACAGGGAAGGGAGGTGATAGAAGTGTTGACAGTTTTTATTCACGTTTTATGTTAACAGTTCTTCTTTGTTAAAGAATGTAAAAGAAAATGAAAAGGAAAAGAAAAGGAAATCCAGAATGTGGTAGGTGGAGAAGGCGATGAAAACGTCGATGTAAAAACAAAAATAGAAGTGGTTTGGAAAACAAATAGGAAAGAGGATGAAGCTTGTGGTAAAGAAAATGAAAACAAAGACAAGCGAAGAAGCGGAGAAAACAACAATGCAAAGATACTTTGAAAATAGTTTTTAAAGTAAGATAAAAGAAAACTCATGGCTACTAACTACTAATTGATCCACTAACCATGCTAACCTCTTAGTGATAGTTGCCTCACATGGATCATCGGCCATCACTAATCCTTGGCTTCAAGAGACGATACAAAGCATGGCAAATAAGATGGTTCTTCACATTCAAACTTGCATCAAGAGCAAGCTAATACAAAAATTAGATCATCAAACCATTAGAAGCAAGCATGAAATAAGAGAGAGTTAGCTTGGTTAGCAAGTTAGCAAGTTAGATGTTAGAACCCATCATCATGAGCCATCAATGGCTCTTACAAGAGCAAGGCCTTGGAGAGGCTACTAGATTCATGTGGATTATCAAATAAGTGGTTAGATGGTTAGTGGTTAGTAGTTAGATTGCCATGAGAAGAAGAAAAGTTAGCCAAACATCATGTAGAAGATGAAGAAGATTACAATAGAGAAGAAAGGAGGCACCTTTACATAGATTGTCACCATCTATTACATCAATCCCTCTCTATCTCTCTCTGAATCTCTCAGCCCTAATACATGATCTAAAAAGAAAAGAAAATACAACAGAAAATAAATGAAGAACACCTACCTACACTACACTAAACTTCTCTTAAAATTAGAAACTACTCCTAAAAATGAAAACTGCTCGTGTTTTGGCCAAATACAGGGGTATAAATAGGTATATGTACCTTCTAGAAGACGAGACGGGGCCACGCGTCGAAAATCGACGCGTGGCCCCACCAATGGGCCGCGGATCCGCGGCGTTTGCCGCGGATCCGCGGCCAAACCAGGGAGATAACTCCCTGGTTTTGGTACGGGGGTCCGTCTGGCTTCTAGGATGTTCATGGTATATTCCAATTCTGATAATTTCGCCCGAATATTCGTCTGACGTGCGCAAGAGTCTGGGTTCGACGAATCTTCTAGATGTTCCCTTGCTTGGCCTCCAAGTAATGCGGATTTAATTACCCTAAAATGGAATTAATTAGGCTCTTATTACTCCTTTGCCCTTGACTCTGGATTTATCTGTAATAGAGACCAAAACACGGTTTAGACCGACAATTTATTTATAAATCGGTGGGGAAATGCGATATAATAATACATAATTGTAGACTAATCACACCCCCACACTTATCTTTTGCTCGTCCCGAGCAAAACAAGAAAAGAAAACTATACTACAAATGTTATTACACCACTTTCGCAGGTGACGCTTGCACTGAGCGTGTGCAACAAGCCGTTAAACCTCTAGGTTGCCCCTAGAGGATGAGTGTTGTCTCCTGAGGGTTTTCAGCGGATTGCACCCACAAAATCCATAAAGAAAGAAGACAAATGTTAGTATTTGAAAACGCATTTTGAAAGAGAGACAAGTTAATGAAATATTTTTGCAAAAATATAAGCGATCTATGGTCATAAGTTCACCAAAAATCATTCTTCCTTAAACTTAGTCTTTATGCAAAATTTTGTCTTCAATTAAGGTAAGAATTCAAAAATTAGATTGAATATTTTATCTTTCATAAAACTTAGATAATATGCACTTTGTGATAGTGAAGATTTCTGGGATTTCAACTCCAACCATCAAGCCATTTATTTGTATATATATATATATATATATTTTTTTATTTATTCTTTTCTTTTTTCTTCCCTTAGTTTTCTTAGGCTTTCTAGTTCACCCATGTAGTGAGCCTATAACCGAAGACTCCCAAACCAGAAGGTCCTAGGGCACCACATCCCTCGGGTTTAAGGACTCGAGTAAACAAGGCCACAAAACTAAGAGGGATTATTTGCTTCTTTTGACCACCGTTAGGCGTGAATAATCATGCTTCTTGAGGCATAGTTATCCAGCTTAATAAGTAATGTTTTATTCATATATTTTTTTTCTTTTTTATTTATTTATTTTTGCTTTATGGCATTTTAGGTCTTTGTTTCCATCCCAAAAATGTGTAAGTGTGATGTGCATACTATCTAAGGCAAAAAATTTAAGATAAAATTATCTCTCCAATTTATCTTACTTAGCCTATAATTTTAAACAAGATATATTATTTCAACTAGGTTTAAGACGTCATAATTAAGGCTTCTTTAATTTCTAAGATCATCTTAATTTTCTTAAAATAGATCAAAAACTTTGTCTCTTATTTTAAAAAGTTTTTAAAGAAAGAGAAAAATCCTATACATACAAAAGGGACAAATTTCTAAAAGTATCTTAAAAAGAAGTGTAAAAGAAAGAAAATCTAAAAACTCCATGTTAGTAAACCCTCCCCCACACTTATCTCATGCATTGTCCTCAATGCATCGTGATGTGTGTATGCATGAAACAAATAGAGAGGGAAGGAAAAATCACCTCAAGGTGGTGGTTCCGGTGGCGGTCTGATTGGTCCACGAAAGGCGGCCCAATCCAATGTACGTGGAGTCCGGAGGAACCCACCAGAGACCTCTATAATACAACCTACTAGAATGATGTATGTATGTATGATTTTTATTAAGAGTTTTACACTATATAATTTCCAAATTTTCAAAATAATTTCAGACTCAAATTTATCAAGACCCTTGTCCCAGAATGGAATGATTGATTTGGACTCAGGAAATACAGGAACTAATACCGACTCAGAAAATAAACTTAAGTCAAGTAAAGGTTCGGGAGTCGAGATTGGTTCAGGAAGTGGGTCCAAATCAAGAAGATGAAGCTCAAGTCCACATTCATTTCCCCTTGATGGAATGTGACTATCTAAAGTTGGTGATTTCAGTTCAAGAATGACAAGTACGGAAACCAAAACTGACTCTAAAATGTTACTCAAATTGGGTAACATAACAGGAGTCAATATTGATCCAGGAATTTGAACTGGATCACAATTTGGAGGATCAAAGTCACATTCCTCATTGAGTTCAATTCCATAAAAATGAGAACTTGCCAATTTATCAATGGGACTTTCAAAAGTATGAAATTGGTCAAGTTCAATATGATCATCATAAATGATTGGTGATTCAATTTCACAATGGACTGGCACTGGATTTAATACTGACTTGGGAAAAGGCCTGAATTCAGGTAAAAACACCTCAGTCAATATTGAATCAGGAAGTGAAATTAAATTACCAAGTGGAAGTTCATGATCATATTCATGCTCAAGTTCAATTTCAGAACAAGGATAACTTGCCAAAATATCAATAGGATTTGAAGTGTGGACAAGTTCAGATGGGTGTACTGAAATTGAATCTTGGCGTCCAAAATGACAAGAGTCCTGGGTCAAATCCATAGAGTTGGGAATAGCTGTATTGGTCAAAGATAGAGTTTCCTCATTCCTATAAATACTAACCAATTACTCAATTGTGTTTCCAACCTATTGACAGACTCGGCAGATGATTTTTGAAATTTTAGTGCAGACTCTTGCAAGACTTCTATCCTCTTTTCTAGATATGATGTATCTTCATGTGGTTGTTCTAGAAAATGAGTGTAGGAATCTTGGTTTCCAAAACAATAGGAGTCATGGGTCAAACTGATAGAGTTAGAGATATTTGAATTGGTCAAAGGTGGTAAAGAGAGAGTTTATTCATTCTTAAAAATGTTGACCAATTTAGTCAATTGTGTTTCCATCCTATCAACAGACTGAGAAGAAGATTTTTGAAATTGTAACGCAGACTCCTGCAAGATTTTTATACGCTTTTCTAGACTTGATTTTTCTACAAGTGGATGCTCTAGAATGGGAGTATAAGAATCTTGATTTTAGAAATTTTGTGAAGAATGTGAGTCAAAAATGTTTTGAGATTGAAGCTTGGACTCACACAAGAGTTCCTTACTGATTTCCAGGGCAGATGGTTGTTCATTATGAGGAGGTGGAACTGAGTAAGACTCTTGAAAGTATTGTGGAATTAGAGAGGCCAACATTTTCTAAAGTTGTTGCTCGGCCTCTTGTAGATTGCTTCTATACTCTTTTCTAGCTCTGATTTTTCTTCAATGGGAGGTCCAGAAAAAGGAGTATAGGAAGAGAATTAGGAAATGAATATTGTGTAAATTGTGGACAAGGTGGACAAGGGGGTTGAAAATTTAACTCAAGGGAGGTGAATCCCCATTGACTCTGTGACGAGTTGAAATTATTTTGGAAATTATAGTCATAAGAATGTGGGTATGGGTTGTATTGATTCGGATAAGGCCAACCCGGTGTAGGTTGGTTCATATTGTGAAAAACCGGGTTGGAATTATCCGAAACAAATGGGGTTGGTGTGAAATATGGATTCATATTCGGATTGAAAGAATTGTTATTGTTGAATTCTATTTCACAAACAATCACAAACAAAAAAGAGAGAACAAACAACAAACAAAAAGAAAAGACAAAATCAAAACCAAGCTATAGTAGGGTTGACCTAGACCTAGACGACTTCTAACTGGTCAATTACCAGGGGGAGGTTATTGCTTGAATCCGACCACAAGCTAATCGGCCAGGTAGGGGCAAAATACGGTGGGAGGTATCCGTGCGTAAGCAACGGGCCTTAATTACGTCAAACCACAGTTTCTTCGAGGCGTAACCTCTTAATCCCCAACCTTAGACACCGATTTTACAAGAATAAGATTCAAAACAAGTTTCACCTTCGGTCAATCTCTTAATGAGTCCGAGATGTCCATAGGGGCCAACGTCTATCAATTTTTTATTAGGGCTTGGGTTGTGTGAGTGGGGAGGTGGTTTTTGGGCTAAGGAAGAGTGATGAAATTCCCACCTTATCTTGTTTGGGTTTTTCCCTTAAGGTCAATTCGTGCAAGTATGCAATATAGACAAGAATATAACACAAAGCGATTAAATCACCCACGTATTTGTCCTATGCTATATGCAATGCCATATGTACACCTCAATCCAGATCACAACAACAGAACAAAAATACAGTATATTGGAATTGAATTGACACGTGCCTAAATGCAAATGTCTAAACCGTTTTAAAAGCATCCAAATACCGTATTTTAGTTCTTTAGTTTATTGCGGTGTGTAGGCAATCAAAGCAGGAAAGTAATAATACAGATCCACTAGCTATTACAATGAACACATCCCAGCACAACAAGATACACAATGATTACAAAATGGTCGCGTTTCCGCGACAAAAGTCGCGTTTGCGCGGCGGTTCTTTAGAAGCTGGGTCCTTACTTTCTAGAGCAGAGAGATGCAAAGCTAGTGTTTATTTTGCAATATTAAGCACCTGTAAAGATTGTCCTGCACACCAAAACAGAGAAGAAAATGTTAACAAAAACGTGACATCAAAACCATTCCCGTTCCCCGGCAACGGCGCCAAAATTTGATCGGGGCGGAACTAGCACTCAAAAAGTGTGTTTTCTGGAATCAATGTAAAAGCTCGAGTATGTGCTAATGTACCCTTGATACTTTCGTTATAGCATTGGCTCAACGGGTCGAATCCACAGGGAAGGGAGGCGATAGAAGCATTGACAGTTTTTATTCACGTTTTATGTTAACAGTTCTTCTTTGTTAAAGAATGAAAAAGAAAATGAAAAGGAAAAGAAAAGGAAATCCATAATGTGGTAGGTGGAGAAGGCGATGAAAATGTTGATGTAAAAACAAAAATAGAAGTGGTTTGGAAAACAAATAGGAAAGAAGATGAGCTTGTGGTAAAGAAAATGAAAACAAAGACAAACGAAGAAGCGGAGAAAACAACAATGCAAAGATACTTTGAAAATAGTTTTTAAAGCAAGATAAAAGAAAACTCATGGCTACTAACTACTAATTGATCCACTAACCATGCTAACCTCTTAGTGATAGTTGCCTCACAGGGATCATCGGCCATCACTAATCCTTGGCTTCAAGAGACGATACAAAGCATGGCAAATAAGATGGTTCTTCACATTCAAACTTGCATCAAGAGCAAACTAATACAAACATTAGATCATCAAACCATTAGAAGAAAGCATGAAATAAGAGAGAGTTAGCTTGGTTAGCAAGTTAGCAAGTTAGATGTTAGAACCCATCATCACGAGCCATCAATGGCTCTTGCAAGAGCAAGGCCTTGGAGAGGCTACTAGATTCATGTGAATTATCAAGTAATTTGTTAGATGGTTAGTGGTTAGTAGTTAGATTTCCATGAGAAGAAGAAAAGTTAGCCAAACATCATGTAGAAGATGAAGAAGATTACAATAGAGAAGAAAGGAGGCACCTTTACATAGATTGTCACCATCTATTACATCAATCCCTCTCTATCTCTCTCTGAATCTCTCAGCCCTAATACATGATCTAAAAAGAAAAGAAAATACAACAGAAAATAAATGAAGAACACCTACCTACACTACACTAAACTTCTCCTAAAAATGAAAACTGCTCGCGTTTTGGCCAAATACAGGGGTATATATAGGCATAGGTACCTTCTAGAAGACGAGACGGGGCCACGCGTCGAAAATCGACGCGTGGCCCCACCAATGGGCTGCGGATCCACGGCTTTTGCTGCGGATCCGCGGCCAAACCAGGGAGATAACTCCCTGATTTTGGTGTGGGGGTCCGTCTGGCTTCTAGGATGTTCATGGTATATTCCAATTCTGGTAGTTTCGCCTGAATATTCATCTGACGTGCGCAAGAGTCTAGGTTCGACGAATCTTCTAGATGTTCCTTGCTTGGCCTCCAAGTAATGCGAATTTAATTACCCTAAAATGGAATTAATTAGGCTCTTATTACTCCTTTCCCTTGAACTCTGGATTTACCTGCAATAGAGACCAAAACACGATTTAGACCGACAATTTATTCATAAATCGGTGGGGGAAATGCGATATAATAATGCATAATTGTAGACTAATCAGTCTTCACCTGATTTCAATTTTTTCCCCGAGTCAACATTGGATCCTGTGCAATTCATAATGAAATTGAATCGCCCATCTTTGATGATCATCATATTGAACTTGACTAATTTTATACTTTTGAAAGTCCCATTGACAAATTGGTAAGTTCTCATTTTTATGAAATTGAACTCAATGAGAAATGTGACCTAGATTCTCAATTTTGTGATCCAGTTCAAATTCCCGAATCAATATTGACTCTTGTTTTGTTACCCGACTTGAGTAATATTTTAGAATCAGTTTTGATTCTCTCACCTGTCATTCTTGAACTTGAATCACCAATATTAAGTCACATTCCATTGTGGGAAAATGAATGTGGACTTGAGTTTCAACTTCTTGATTTGGACTGATTGAGCTTGAACCTGCACACAAAATACAGTATTTCAGAACTTTAAAATAGAGATTTGCAAGTGCTCAATTTTACCGCAATAGCAAGTGGCTATGCGGGTCGTGATCCACAAGGAGGGTTAGCGATAGAAGCGTTCAAGGTTTGTATTGAAATCTTTGTGAAGAAAAACGAAGGTTCTTCTTAGTTTTAAGAAATGAAAATGAAAAAGAGTTAGGTTAAAGTTAAGTGAGAAAGAAAGTGGTAGAATGAGAAGGTGGAAAAAAAATCAGAAAATGACTATGTACAAATAAATTTAAAAAGAGTGAAAAAGATTTAGAAGATGTGGTGTTGGTGATCTAAGCTAAAAGTTACAAGAAAAGAAAGAAAAACTAAAAATACTTACTTACCTCCTTTTGACCAAAAACTTACCTTGAATCTTTGGCGACGATGTTACCTTGAAGTCGAGGCAATCAGCGCATAGCCCATAAGAGTTGATTATTGTCTCTTCCACATTACATCATCAAGACAAAACAAGCATGAAATGATATAGAGAGACTCAAATCCATCGTCATGAGCTATCAATGGCACTCGCAAAGGCAAGGCTCTTTCGATGCTATAAGACTCACTTGGATAGCAATTGGTACAAGAATGAGTGAAGTAGAAAAGAAGAAGAAGAACACTAAAACGAAGTACATGAAAAGGTAACTATAGATTCGATTTCATAACAATAAGAGAAAAGAAAAACAACTTACACCAGTGTCACTCTCAGCACAAGCTTCATTCTCATTCTCTTATGAAAGTCTGATCTCCTCTGAATTACATAAATAAAAACTAAAAATTACATAAAAAGAGAACTAAAAACCTACACTAAAAAGAATGAAAACTGGCCTAGAATCTATCTCTGCATGGTCGTCCCCTGAAGGCTCTGAAAATCCCAGTATTTATAGGCAAAACCCAACCTACAGGATCATATGAAGATTGGGGGAGCAAACGCTCCCCCTAACTCTCCAACAGAGCCGCGAAAACGCGGCTTTGGCCGCGTTTCCGCGGCCAGATTGTGGCCAGGTGGCCACACCCTGTTGGTGGAGCTCCCCGGTTTCTTGATTTGTAATTATCTTTATCTGGATTTGCAGTTTATGTCCGGGATTTTGACGAAATGGCCTTTGATCCTTAGCATCAACCGATCGATTCAGGGAGGATTCTTCTCAACCGATTTTCAACCTCTCTGATATGCCAAGATTTAGCCCTGATTCCTTAATTTCAAATTTATTTTGAATTAAGTCAAGATTTGGTGGGCTTTTGGGCTCATTTCTCTTCACTCTCCTTTAGGAATGGGCCTGCAAATAAATTAAACATTTAATTAGGAAAATATAGAGTTTATTCTATAATAAGTAGGAGAATATGATATTAAATGTGCAATATTAGTGACCAATCACACCCCCATACCTATCTTTTGCTCGTCCTCGAGCAAAACAACTAAACTATACTAAGGATTATTAGACCACTTTCGCAGGTCACGCGATTGCACTGAGCATGTGCAACAAGCCGTTAAAACCTCTAGATTTCCCCTAGAGGACGAGTTTTGTCTCGTGAGGGTTTTCAGTGGATTACATCCACAAAATCTATAAAGAAAGAGAAACAAAGAGTTAGTATTTTCGAAAAGCATTTTGAAAGAGAAAATATTTGAAATATAATAGTAAGATTTAAGTAATCTATAAGTTATAGGAAAATTGAATTTTTCATTCCTAAACTTAGTCTCTATTCAAAAATTTGTTATCAATCAAAGTAAGGAGTCAAATTGTACTTCTCATTTAGTCTATTACTTTACCCTAAGTCATATGCACCTTGTGATCGTGAAAATTTTGACTAAGGGTTCATTAACTCTAACTCTTATGCCTTATTTATTTATATATATATATATTTTGTGGTATTATTCCTTAGTTCTATTAGGCTTTCTAATCTGTCCATGTAACGAGCCTTTAATCGATGACTCCCAAATCAAACGGTCTTAGGGCACCAGGTGAGAAAACACCCCAAGGACTTAAGGACTCGAGCAAACAAGGCCACAAACTAAGGATTTTATTATTTGAACCCCTTTTAGGCGTGAATACTTATGCTTTTTAGGCACAAATACCCAGCTTAATCAGAGGATTTTCAAATATATATTTTTTTAAACTTATCTAATCATCTTTCGCTTAAATACTAAGGCTTGCTTAGCCAAAGCACCTAGCTAATCAATAATTAGATTTGTTCATCTTTCATAGATATATTTTTTTATAAGGCATAAGAATCTTTATTTTTGAACCCTAAGTGTGTAAGTGTATGAAGTGTGCATATTTCATTAAGGTAAAGATCAAGACTAATTACTTTAACAAATTATCTTCCTAACCCTAAAAATCAAACAAATAATCTTATTTTGACCAAGTTTAAGAAATCCTAATTTTGATTTTCCTATTCCTTAAAATTGACTAATTTCTTACAAAAAATATGTCAAAATATTGTTTCTATTTTCAAAAAATTTTTTTTTTTAACGTTATGTTAGAACCCTCCCCCACACCTATCTCATGAATTATCCTCAATGTATGAATTAATGCATAGATGCATGAAAAAGAAGAAAGGGAAGGAAAATGTTACCTTAAGGTGATGGTTCCGGTGGTGGTCTGAATAGTCCACGAAATGCGGCCCAATCGACTTTTCGTGAAATTCAGAGGAACCCACCAGAAATCTCTCTAATATAACCCATTAAAATGATGTATCCATATAGGATTTTTATTAAAAATTTAACCCCATCTGATTTCCAAATTTCATAATTAATTTCGGAGTCAAATTTGTCAACCTCCTTGTCCCAAAATGGAGTGTGAAAAGATTGAATGGTTGACTTGGACTCGGGAAGTACTGGAACTAATACTGACTCAGGAAAGTGACTTAAGTCAAGTAAAGGTTCAGGAGTCGAGATTGGCTCAGAAAGTGGGTCCAAATCAAGAAGTTGAAACTCAATCCACATTCAGTTTCCAACAATGGAATGTGACTTAATATTGGTGATTAAAGTTCAAGAATGATAGGTGTGGGAATCAAAACTGACTCTAAATATTACTCAAGTCGGGTAACAAAACAGGAATCAATATTGATTCGGAAATTTGAACTGGATCACAGATTTGAGAATCTAGGTCACATTTCTCATTGAGTTCAATGTCATAAAAAAGAGAACTTGCCAATTTGTCAATAGGACTTTCAAAAGTGTAAAATTGGTCAAGTTCAATATGATCATCAAAGATGGGTGATTCAATTTCATGAAGAATTGACACAGGATCCAATGTTTGAAAATCACCTATAGGGGGGGTGAATAGGTGATAATGCTAATCAATGCACAAATTAAAAATATGATGCAACAATCGCCCAAAACAAGACTAAGAGCCGAATGCCCCGTGAAGGGTTCTGAACTCCTTCCTCCTGATTCCTCGTAAAATGAGTTGGAGGTGCGCAATGCAACCTTATTGTATGGGACAAAGATTGACAAGATGAATGACAACAAGTGAATATAGCAATGACAATCAAACGCAAGTAGTAATAGCAATGAAAGTAGAGCAAGAACAAGGAAAAGTAAACCAAACGCAAACACCAAGATTTGTTATCAAGGTTCGAGCACCCAGCTCTACTTCCCCGCCTTCCCCAGAAGGATTCCAACCACTTCCACTATCACAAAGATGTCACAAATACACCGGAGTACCCAACTCCACAATCTCAAGTACAAGTTCTCTCTTGGTAGTCAAAAGACCACAAACTTTCTCTTTCAAAATTCTCTTCCCTTACAAAGATCCTTAGAGAACAATGAGTAGGAATGAAGCTCTTGTGTGCAAGGAGAAAAGAAAATGAAATCAGAGAATTCTTAAAAACACTTCAGAAAATGAGAGAGAATTTCAGCACAAAAACCAAGAAACCAAGCTCTTTTGAATGGCTTAAACTTTTGAATTTTTCTTGTAATAAATAGTTAATCCAATCTCTCCCCAAACGCCCCTATTTATAGGAGAGGGCTAGGGTTTAGAGATAAACATTTTTAAGGCTAATCAGAATGTATTAAACCCAAAACAAGTCTTTTAAACTCACTTAAGTGAGAAAAGGACAAAAATAAACAGCTCAGAAAACTAGCCGTTACTGTTCAAACGGCTAGTCCGGTCGACCGCTAGTACAAAGAAAATAGCCGTTGCAGGCTACGGTCGACCGGCCCGGTCGACCCAAACAAACAGAGAGTAAAGACTTACAGTCAGGCTCATCTCGGTCGACCGTCACGGTCGACCGTGAAACGTGCACACTGATACGTGCATTGCCAGAACCACGACAAAGCCTGTCATAGCCACGGTCGACTCGGGCGGTCGACCGGCTCAGGCCAAAAACTAATTTTCAAACAGAATTTTAAGGAGATAAATATTTTTATCAAAGATGTTTTAAATAGGAATAAGTATAAAACATAAATATAGATTTACAAGCAGAGGATTTTGTATCAAAATATTTTGTATAATTTATATGAAATAAACTTAGAAATAGGATGTGCGCAAAAACGTGTGTGTTAGAGCTTCAAACCTATTCACTATTCTTTAACAAAACTCTAAACTAAAAACAATCTAATAAATTATCTTGAGCAATCTTGAAGTTTTGAGCCAATGCAATGCCTTGCTAGAGCCTTCTCTTCTATGTTCCTTCCTTGATGTGCAGAAAGCCTTCTTTGCTTCATGAACCTAGAATTTCTTGCAATAGCTAAGCAATGGCCTCCAAACTATGGTACAAACCTAAAACTTATCTTAACAAACTAATTAGTACCATATAGCTCCTATTTGTTTTGTTATCATCAAAACTCTAAACATATGGAGAGTGTAACCTTATGGGCCAACAATCTCCCCCTTTTTGATGATGACAAAACAAATAGGCTATAAGCAAAAACATATATAGGAGGAGTAAGCTCCCCCTCAAATTATGCTATCATAAAAACAATGTAAGGTGCAAGCAAAAAGCATTAAACCAAAAACCATATGATTAAAAATCAAAGTATGCTTTGCCAAAATACTTAAACTCAAAAAAAGAAATCATGAAAACTAATTAAACATGTATAAACTCATATAAACTCATATGGAACCAAAACCATATGAACTCATAATTCTACCATAAAAACTCATTCTCCCCCTTTTTGTCATACATCAAAAAGGGTTATGAAAACATTTTTATTCAATAACACAAACATTAAGTTCACCACAAGTGAAGGAAAATCTAGCAAAATCAAGTGGTTTAGTGAAAATATCGGCTAGTTGCAAATCCGTAGAAACATAATCAATATCTATATCTCCTTTCTCAAAATGATCTCTAAGAAAGTGATATCTAATCTCAATGTGCTTGGTCTTACTATGTTGATTTGCATTCTTTGTCAAATGTATAGTACTAGTATTATCACAAAATATTTTTATATGGTCAAAATGCAAATCATAATCAAGGAGAGTATGTTTCATCCAAAGGACTTGTGCACAACAAGCCCCCGCGGCAACATACTCCGCCTCGGCGGTTGATAGAGCTACGGAATTTTGTTTCCTAGAGGACCATGAAACAAGACAATTGCCAAGAAATTGACATGTCCCACTAGTACTCTTTCTATCTACTCTACAACCCGCATAGTCGACATCCGAATAACTCGTCATTGAAAAATCTCCGATTTTCGGATACCATAGACCCATACCAATCGTTCCCTAATATAACGAATAATGCGCTTTACCGCAATAAGATGAGACTCTTTGGGACACGATTGAAATCTAGCACAAAGACACACACTAAACATGATATCCGGCCTACTTGCCGTCAAATACAAAAGACTACCTATCATGCTTCTATACAATTTAATATCAACATTTTTTACCTTGCTCATCCTTATCAAGCTTGGTGGTAGTTGCCAAGGGAGTGTTGCAAACCTTTGAGTCTTCAAGTCCAAACCTCTTTACGAGTTCCTTTGCGTATTTGGCTTGACATATGAAGTTCCCATCTTGCAATTGCTTGATTTGGAGTCCAAGAAAGAAATTAAGCTTACCCATTGAAGACATTTCAAACTCACATTGCATAACCTTTTCAAATTCCTTGCATAAAAACTCATTAGTAGAACCAAAAATTATATCATCAACATAAATTTGCACAATTAAAATGTCATTATCAACATGCTTAGTGAATAGTGTTGTATCTACTTTGCCTTTAATAAAATCATTTGAAATGAGAAAACTAGAAAGCCTTTCATACCAAGCTCTTGGAGCTTATTTCAATCCATACAAAGCTTTATCAAGTTTAAAAACAAAATCGGGATGAACATGATCAACAAAACCGGGAGGTTGAGCAACAAAAACTTCTTCATTTATAAAACCATTCAAAAATGCACTTTTCACATCCATTTGAAAAAGTTTAAAATTTTTGAAAGATGCAAAAGCTAGTGTCATCCGTATGGCTTCAAGCCGTGCTATGGGTGCAAAGGTCTCCTCAAAGTCAATTCCCTCAACTTGAGTGTAACCTTGGGCCACTAACCTAGCCTTATTCCTAATCACATTTTCGGATTCATCCATCTTGTTTCTAAAGATCCACTTAGTACCAATTATTGGTCTATCGTGGGGCCTAGGAACAAGGTGTCAAACTTGGTTGCGCTCAAATTGATTGAGTTCCTCTTGCATGGCTAGCAACCAATATGAGTCCGCCTCGGCTTCGAGGATGTTTTGGGTTCAAAATGAGAAATGAAAGCAAAGTTACCACATAGGTCATGCAGTTTGGAGCGAGTTGTTACCCCTTTAGATGCATCACCTAAGATGAGCTCCTTGGGATGATTTGTAGCGTATCTCCAAGCTTTAGGAAGCGGTTGAGAGCTTTCCTCTTTATCCTCTTGAACATCACCAATTGATTCTTGCTTATCTTCTTGAGCGGGTGAGTCCTTCAAATAGTCTCTCCATGTCTTCACCTAGTGGTTCAATCTCTACAACATTCTCAACAACCACATTAGATTCTTCAAATTTAACATGCATGGATTCTTCAATGGTAAGTGAAGATCTATTGAATACTCTATAAGCTTTACTAGTTGTAGAATATCCAACAAAGATTGCTTCATAAGCCTTAGCATCAAATTTACCCAAGTTATCTTTAGTGTTCAAAACAAAACACTTGCATCCAAAAACTTTGAAATATGCAACATTAGGTTTTCTCTAGAATGATACATTTCAAAAGATGTTTTGGAAGAATTTTTACACAAATAAATACGATTTGATATATAGCATGCGGTGTTTACGGCCTCGGCCCATAGATATTGAGGGAGGTCATACTCACTTATCATTGTCCTAGCCATCTCTTGAAGTATTCTATTTTTTCTTTCTACAACTCCATTTTGTTGTGGAGTTCTAGGACAAGACATTTCATGCTTATTCCCTTTTCATCACAATAAGTCATGAAGAGTTGGTTAACAAACTCACCACCTCTATCACTTCTTATTTTCAAAATCGAAAACCTTTTTCTTTTTCAACTCTTTTTCGAAAATTCTTAAAATGAGAAAAAGTTTGATCTTTGTGTTCCAAGAAGAAAACCCAAGTGAAACAGGAAAAATCATCAACCAAAACATATGCATATCTACTACCATTTAAACTCTTAGTTTTAGTAGGTCCAAAAAGATCCATATGAATTAATTCTAAAGGCCTAGTTGACATGATATCCTTGATTGGTTTGAAGGAAGACTTGATTTGTTTCCCAAGTTGGCACGCATCACAAATGCGGTCTTTCTCAAACTTCAAGCAAGGTATACCCTTCACCAATTCCTTTGAATTAATCCTAGAAAGATGGTCAAAAGATGCATGTCCTAATCTTCTATGCCAAAGCCAAGAATTTTCATCAAAAGCATTTAGCATTTAGTAGAACATTCCACATTAAGCATGTCAATGATATAAACATTATCATCACGAAAACCGGTAAGAATACAATCATTTGTTTTAACATCAAAAATCTTGCAAGAAGAATCATCAAAAACAACTTTAAGTCCACGATCACAAATTGACTAATGCTAAGCAAATTATGTTTCAAACCATCAACAAGTACAACATTTTCTATAGTAGGAGATGAACCAATTTGAATGTTACCTATACCGATGATAGTGCCTTTTGAGTCATCCCCGAAGGTGACGGAGCCACCTTCCTCGTACCTTGATAGGGTTGTAAAGTTATTGATGTCCCACGTCATGTGTCTTGAACAACCACTATCAAGGTACCACCGCTCCCTACGTCTTGGAGCCTTGGTGTGTACCTACATCAAATAATTTAGGACTTGATTTTGGTACCCACATTTTCTTGGGTCCTAAAGGGTTAGTTTCATTAACCCAAACAAGATTATTTGATCTATTAACTTGGTCATAACAAAATTTAACTAAATGCCCATTTTTACCACAATATGTGCATCTATATACTCTACCATATTTAAAGCATAGTGAGTGTGTGATTTGTGAGCATGGGAATTGTGAGCATGAAAAGATTTAGCATGAGAAGTGTTATGTGTAGTGTTAGCATGAGTAGACTTAACATGTGAATCTTTAGCATGAGAGGTGTGCTTTTTAGAAAATTTTTCTTCAAGTTTCTTAGTGTTAAAAGCACAATCTTTCAAAACTTTTTCAAAATCAACCATTTTAGATTTTAAAGAAGAAATTTCTTTTTCATCAACAATAGGAGATTTTCCCTTACAAGAAACCTTGTAGGCATTAAACTCATTTTGAATGGAAATAAGATTAGAAGAAATATCATCCTTTTCTTTAGAAACCATAGCAAGTTGATTTTTGAGAAAAGCAACTTCTTTTTGCAATTTAAAACATTCAATCTTCTTATTATCATAAGTTTCGGAAAGTTCAACAAAAGCATGAACAAGAACTTCCTTACTTAATTCATCATCTTCATCATCAAGAGGTTGAGGGTTACCTTTGGTGTGTTTGCCATGAAACACATATTCGCTATATCCGCCTCTTCCTCGGACTCGCTTTCCGAATCCCAAGTTGCCTTGTACGCTTTCTTTTCTTCTGATTTCTTTGGCTTGAAGGAGGAGGTCATCTTCTTCTTGAACTCCGGGCAATCCGCCATGATGTGTCCGGGCTTTCGGCAATTGTAGCATATAATTCTTCTCTCCTCTTTGCCTTCAAATTTCCTTCGGAAATTTAGCTTGTTCCTCCGGTACATTTTCTTCACATTGCGAACAAGTAGTGATAGCTCCTCATCTTCTTCCTCATCTTCTTCATCGTCCTCAGAGTGGATGAAGATTTGAAGGCCATGGACTTCTTCTTTGGTGGAGCGGCCTTTTCTCTTGCTTTCTTTTCCATCTCATGGGTTTTTAAGTTCCCAATGAGACTAATGAGGTCCATCTCATCCTTGTCGTTTCAATTCTTTCAAGGTGGTGGCCTTGATCTCCCAAGATGTAGGAAGAGCCCGAATCACTTTCCGCACCTTTTGATCATTGGAGATATCATCACCTAAGGAAGAAAGAGCATTGGTGATTTTAGTAAATCTAGTAATCATGCAATCAATAGATTCATCATCAAGCATTTTAAAAGATTCATATTGAGACCTCAAGAGATCTATTTTAGCTCTCTTGACTTGTGAAGTCCCTTCGTGTGTGACCAATAGATGTTGCCAAATCTCATAAGCGGATTGGCAATGAATTACCCGTGTAAGGTCATCCTCATTCAAGGCGGTTAATAGGGAGTTTTGGGCCTTGGAGTTAGCCTCATATTCTCTAAATGTAAAGTCGGTCCATGTGCTCTCATCACTATCGGGTGCTACATAGGGTTTGGTCAAGGATTTAGCCACTAAGCTACCCAAGATTGCAAGAATATAGTCATCCTAACCTTCCAAATAGGGAAATTAAGTCCATCAAATTTAGGAGGGGTTTTGATGTTATCGGCCATGTTTACTAGTGATGAATGAATGAATGAAAATGTTGATTAGCAAATTTTAAGGATCTCTCTATGGATGTTAAGCCAAACCTAGAGTCCAAGCTCTGATACCAATTGAAAATCACCTAGAGGGGGGGTGAATAGGTGATAATGCTAATCAATGCACAAATTAAAAATATGATTAAACAATCGCCTAAAATAAGACTAAGAGCCGAATGCCCCGTGAAGGGTTCTGAACTCCTTCCTCCTGATTCCTCGTAAAATGAGTTGGAGGTGCGCAATGCAACCTTGTTGTATGGGACAAAGATTGACAAGATGAATGACAACAGTGAATATAGCAATGACAATCAAAAGCAAGTAGTAATAGCAATGAAAGTAGAGCAAGAACAAAGAAAAGTAAACCAAACGCAAACACCAAGATTTGTTATCGAGGTTCGAGCACCCAGCTCTACTTCCCCGCCTTCCCCAGAAGGATTCCAACCACTTCCACTATCACAAAGATGTCACAAATACACCGGAGTACCCAACTCCACAATCTCAAGTACAAGTTCTCTCTTGGTAGTCAAAAGACCACAAACTTTCTCTTTCAAAATTCTCTTCCCTTACAAAGGTCCTTAGAGAACAATGAGTAGGAATGAAGCTCTTGTGTGCAAGGAGAAAAGAAAATGAAATCAGAGAATTCTTGAAAATACTTCAGAAAATGAGAGAGAATTTCAGCACAAAAACCAAGAAACCAAGCTCTTTTGAATGCCTTAAACTTTTGAATTTTTCTTGTAATAAATAGTCAATCCAATCTCTCCCCAAACACCCCTATTTATAGGAAGAGGGCTAGGGTTTAGAGATAAAACATTTTTAAGGCTAATCAGAATGTATTAAACCTAAAACAAGTCATTTAAACTCACTTAAGTGAGAAAAGGACAAAAATAAACAGCTCAGAAAACTAGCCGTTACTGTTCAAACGGCTAGTCCGGTCGACCGGCCCGGTCGACCGCTAGTACAAAGAAAATAGCCGTTGCAGGCTACGGTCGACCGGCGCGGTCAACCCAAACAAACAGAGAGTAAAGACTTACAGTCAGGCTCATCTCGGTCGACCATCACGGTCGACCGTGAAACGTGCACACTGATACGTGCACTGCAAGAACCACGGTCGACCGCCCGGGTCGACCGGCAAAGCCTGTCATAGCCACGGTCGACTCGGGCGGTCGACCGGCTCAGGCCAAAAACCAACTTTCAAACAGAATTTTAAGGAGATAAATATTTTTATCAAAGATGTTTTAAATAGGAATAAGTATAAAACATAAATATAGATTTACAAGCAGAGGATTTTGTATCAAAATATTTTTGTATAATTTATATGAAATAAACTTAGAATAGGATGTGCGCAAAAACGTGTGTGTTAGAGTTTCAAACCTATTCACTATTCTTTAACAAAAACTCTAAACTAAAATAATCTAATAAATTATCTTGAGCAATCTTGAAGTCTTGAGCCAATGCAATGCCTTGCTAGAGCCTTCTCTTCTATGTTCCTTCCTTGATGTGCAAAAGCCTTCTTTGCTTCATGAACCTAGAATTTCTTGCAATAGCTAAGCAATGGCCTCCAAACTATGGTACAAACCTGCAACTTATCTTAACAAACTAATTAGTACCATATAGCTCCTATTTGTTTTGTTATCATCAAAACTCTAAACATATGGAGAGTGTAACCTTATGGGCCAACAATGTTGACTTGGGAAAAAGATTGAAATCAGGTGAAGACACCGAGTCATTATTGAATCAGGAAGTAGAATAGAATCACTAAGTTGAGGTTCAGGATCATATTCATTCTCAAGTTCTATTTCAGGAAAGGAATAACTTGCCAAACTGTCAATATCATTTTCAAAATTTGGAGTTTGGCAAGTTCAAATGATTTTGGAGTTTGGGCAAGTTCAAATGATTGTTCTGAAATGGAACCTTGATTTTCAAAATAACATGACTCTTCAGCTCTAACAGAATGGTTAGTGACATCAGAACTGGTCAAACGTTGAGAACGTAGAGATTGGACCATCATATCTATGTCACGATTACGAGCGTTTTGAGCCTGAGTCATGGCTTCAAGCATCTTTTCATAGTTGATTAGTTCATCGTTTTGTTAAAAAGATGAAGTGCTGTCATGGAATTGGTGGTGAAATTGTGAGTCCATCAGATTTTGTGATTTTTGTTTGGACTCACGCATACTCATTTCCAAAATTGATGATTTTCTATTTTGGACTGGTGGAATTGAGTATGAATCTTGGAAATATTGTGGACTAGGTGGATAAGGAGGACAAGTTGGTTAAAAATTAGACTCGGGGGAGGTGAATCCCCACTGACTCTGTGAAGAGTTGAAATTATTTTGGAAATTATGGTTATAAGATTGGGGGCATGGGTTATATTGATTCGGATAAGACCAATCCGGCACACTAGGTTGGTTAAAGTTATGATATGCCGGGTTCGTAATATCCGAAAAAGAGATCGGTGTGTAATATGGATTACTATTAAAATTGGAAAAATTGTTATTATAAGCCATATCACACAATAGAATACAAACAAAGAAAAAAAACAAACAAATAAGCAAACAAATAAAAAGAAAAAAATTCTAAACTAAGTTAGGGTAGACCTATGACCTAGATGACTCCTAACTGGTTAGACTGTCCACGGGAGGTATAATGCAGACTTTGACCACAAGCTAATCAGCCAGGTCAGGGCATGATTGGTGGAGGTTATCCATCAAAGACGTTCCTTAATTAAATAACCACCAACCTCGGGCTTTCGGCCCTTAATCCCTTTCCTAGACACTAATTTGGCAGGAGTCAAATTCTAACACCTTTTCCCCTTAGGATAATCTCCTAATTGAGTCCGAGATGTCCCTAGGGCCAACGTCTACTCATTTTTAGTTAGGCTCGGGTTAGTGATTGCTTGGAATCTGATTTTTGAGCCAAGGAAGGGTGATTAAATCCCCACCTTATCTTGTTATGATGTGGTGCCCTTAAGATTAGTTTGTGCAAGTGTACAAGATATGCAAACAAGATTCACTCAAAGCGATGTAAATCAACCAGGAGATGAGTCCTATTCTAAATGCAATGTGAACGTACCTTGCTCCAGCACTCTTCAACAGTAAAGTAAATGAATTGAAAAGACACGTGCCTAAAATCCAAACGTCTAATCAATTTTTTAAACTTTTCAACAAGTATTTTACTGTTGGTTTATTAGCAGGCTCCTGGTGATGTCATACAAAAATAAGTTTGCAGAAACTTTAATTTTGCAAAGCAAGCAGCCCTGCAAAAAAAACAGTCAGTAGTGAACTCTTCCTTGCCGTGGAACCGCGGCCAGGGCCGAGTAAACGCGGCAATTCAGAGGGTACATGGTCTCTGCTTTCTAGAGCAGAGGCCCAAGACCACTTATATGTTACTGCAAGTCTTATTTCCTGTTTTCTTTGACCTGTAACTGCAACAGAGAAGAAAAATTCGTTTTAGTTCTAAAATTTCATTAAAAACCGTTACCCTCCTCGCAACGGCGCCAAATTTTGATTGAGCTTGAACCTGCACACAAAATACAGTATTTCAGAACTTTAAATAGAGATGTGCAAGTGCTCAATTCTACGCAATAGCAAGTGGCTTATGCGGGTCGTGATCCACAAGGAGGGTTAGCGATAGAAGTGTTTCAGGTTTGTATTAAAATCTTTGTGAATAAAATGAAGTTCTTCTTAGTTTTAAGAAATGAAAATGAAAAAAGAGTAAGGTTAAAGTTAAGTGAGAAAGAAAGTGGTAGAATGAGAAGGTGGAAAAAAAATCAGAAAATGACTATGTACAAATAAATTGAAAAGAGTGAAAAGATTTGGAAGATGTGGTGTTGGTGATCTAAACTAAAAGTTACAAGAAAAGAAAGAAAAACTAAAAATAATTACTTACCTCCTTTTGACCAAAACCTTACCTTGAATCTTTGGCGACGATGTTACCTTGAAGTGGAGGCAATCAGCACATAGCCCATAAGAGTTGATTATTGTCTCTTCCACATTACATCATCAAGACAAAACAAGCATGAAATGATACAGAGAGACTCAAATCCATCGTCATGAGCTATCGGTGGCACTCGCAAAGGCAAAGGCTCTTTCGATGCTATAAGACTCACTTGGATAGCAATTGGTACAAGAATGAGTGAAGTAGAAAAGAAGAAGAAGAACACTAAAACGAAGTACATGAAAAGGTAACTATAGATTCGATTTCATAACAATAAGAGAAAATAAAAACAACTTACACCGGTGTTACTCTCAGCACAAGCTTCATTCTCCTATGAAAGTCTGATCTCCTCTGAATTACATAAATAAAAACTAAAATTACATAAAAGAGAACTAAAAACCTACACTAAAAGAATGAAAACTGGCCTAGAATCTATCTCTGCATGGTCGTCCCCTGGAGGCTCTGAAAATCCCAGTATTTATAGGCAAAACCCAACCTACAGGATCATATGAAGATAAAGGAGCAAATGCTCCCCCTAACTCTCCAACAGAGCCGCGGAAATGCGGCTTTGGCCACGTTTCCGTGGCCAGGGTGTGGTCAGGTGGCCACACCCTGTTGGTGGAGCTCCCCGATTTCTTGATTTGTAATTATCTTTATCTGGATTTGCAGTTTATGTCCGGGATTTTGACGAAATGGCCTTTGATCCTTGGCTTCAACCGATCGATTCAGGGAGGATTCTTCTCAACCAGTTTTCACCTTTCTGATATGCCAAGATTTAGCCCTGATTCCTTAATTTCGAATTTATTCTGAATTAAGTCAGGATTTGGTGGGCTTTTGGGCTCATTTCTCTTCACTTTCCTTTAGGAATGGGCCTGCAAATAAATTAAAACATTTAATTAGAAAAATGCAGAGTTTATTCTATAATAAGTACGAGAATATGATATTAAATGTGCATATTATTGACCAATCATGGACCCATTTCCTGAACCAATCTCGACTCATGAACCTTTACTTGACTTAAGTCACTTTTTTGAGTCGGTATTAGTTACCGTACTTCCTAAGTCTAAGTCAATCTATCTATCTTTTTGTTGGCCCAAAGGCCCATCACTCTAGTTTTGATGATGATCAACTCATGTAGTTATAGTACTAATGATCTTGTGTTTGTTTAGTCTCAGATTTGTGATCAAGATCTTAGTAGGTGTGTAGCTTCAACAAAGGATTTAAAGTCAAGTTTTGGAGCTAGCACGGTTTGATTCAAGAGCTTGTGCATCAAGATCACATCAAGTACTCAAGAGGAGTCTAGCTCGTTGGATCGTGTTTGGACCAAGTTAAGAAGATGAGAAGACTTCAAGTGAAGACTTCAAGAAGAAGACTTGTGTCTAGGTTTGTTTTTATAAGATTTTGTTTTTAGATAAAATGTAAAGGATAGAATAGTTGGTGGATTGCTCAAGTATACCATATACACATACACACTCTTGATTTAGATAAGTTTTTCATAAAAGAATTTTTATCTTGGAAAAATACAAAAGAGTTTTCATTTTGGAAAAATACCGGTTTGGTTTTTGGACTTCATATATACGTGTGTTTTTAACCAAAACCGTTTTAGAGTTAAAAGTCAAAAAAATAGATATTTCACCATGTATGTGTAGTGGATCATATCCATACACTCTATGCTTTAAAAGTGTTTAAAATATCTTATTTTTGTATTGGAGAACTTTTGGAAAAATAAGTTTTGAAAAACAATTGGAAAAATATGGTTTTCGTTTTTAGCCAAAATTCCAAGTTACAAAAATAGTTCAAATTGTTTGTAACATGTCATGGTTTTGCTCAAACATGTTTGATTATCAAAGTATAATATTGAAACTATTTTTGTAGATTTTTGTGATTTTATGGGATTTTATTTATGTCAAAATACCAAGTTTTTCTTTCCCAAAATGTCCTGTCTGGCTTCTGCCGGTCGACCGGACCGGTCAACCGAGCTTGGAGTCGGTCGACCGGGACGGTCGACCGACGTGCACAGAACGTGCACGCCAGGTCTGCTGGAGGGCCGGTCGACCGACCCGGTCGACCGGAGAGAGGTTCTGCTCTCTGGAAAGCCCCGGTCGACCGGGCCGGTCGACCGGCAGAGAACTCTGTTCTCTATACCAGGCAGCGATCGACCGGTGCGGTCGACCGAGGCTCCAACGGTCAAAATTCTGACCGTTGGCGGTCGACCGGGCCTGTTAACCGTCAGCCGCCTGGGCTGAAAAATGCCCCAACGGCTAGTTTTCTCTAGCCTATAAATATGGGGGTTTTGGGGCTATTTGATATAAGATTTTTCAAGTGGTTTTGCACCAGTTTTTCTACATCTTTTAAGAGTTTTCTCCACTTGTATTTGAGCCAAATACTTCCATTCAAAAGGAGAGTTTATCAAGAGTTTTCAAAAGTGATTTTCTTGAGTTTTCCTCCACCTTTTCAATCCATGTTTTCTCACACAAACACTTGAGCTATCCATTGCTATATCTACCTATAGGAGTGTTATTGTAAGATTATTTTTAGGTGATCAAAGTGTTGTGATCACCAAAGACTTCTTCTTTGCTTTAAGGAGGCGGACGAGTGTGTTCGCGGTGTTTTCGAGTTCGTGTGTGAACTCGGTGTTTGAGGTGCGGCCTCGGCGAGCTAGTGGGCTTACGGTGTGTTCTTTTGGGAACAAGAGAGGGACTAGAGAGTCCAAAGATCTTGTAGGTGTTGCGGCACCAAGTGATCCGGTGGGATCGATTTTAGTGGAAATCCTTCATAGTGTTGAAGGCGGGGACGTTGAGCAAGTGTGCTCGAACCTCGAAACAAATCTCCCGTGTTTGCGATTGCTCTTTCTCTATCTCTTCTTGTCTTTATATCTTGCATTCTTATATTGCTTTCATACTTATATGCTTGATATACATTTGTGCTCATATTGATATATGCTTGGGATTGTTTGCTAACACTTGTATTTAACCAAGAGAGCCAACGCGGCACCTCAACTCTTATTTAGAGGAATCTTGAGGAGTTAGTCCAGAGCCCTTCACGGAGAATCTGGCTACACTCTTGTGTTATACATGGTGTTTAGTTTAATAAGTTTTAATTCCGCATTAATTGACCATTAGATTAGCCATCACCTATTTACCCCCCCTCTAGGTGATTTACAATTGGTATCAGAGCCAAGTGCTCTTGATTTGGGTCTTACAACCTAGAGTTAAAGATCCTCATTTTTTTAGCTAATCACAATATTTGTTCACACACCATGGATTTCATGTCACCTCCCACCTTTGACATTCTTAACATCCAAACTTGGAAGGTTAAGATGTCTTTATACCTCAAAGCCTTAGGGATTCATGTTTATTTTGTCACTACTAGAGATTCTTATTGTTTAAATGGCAAAAATATTGAGGCTAATACAAAAGCCCTACATGCTTTAAGATCTACCCTAAATGATGTTTATTTATCTAGGGTGCTAATCTTGACTCGGCTTTTGTAGTTTGGAACACAATTCTCTCCCTTGGCGAAAAAGAACAATACTATGCGGGGAGCGACTCGGATGTTGGAAGTGGCACTTCTAACGTGTGCTACATGGTCCAAGGGGATAACCCCCTTGAGGTAACTACCGAATCTGAGGTAGAAGAGGATGTTGATATGTCATATAATGAACTTGCTTCTTTTTGTCAACAACTCCTAGAAAAATATGACATGATTAAAAACGATAACAAGAATTTAAAAAAAAATTTGATTGCATGTTAAAAGAAAATGTTTCTTTGAAAAATGAAAATGTTTCCTTACTTTCTAAATTAAATGATCTTTGTGAAGGAAACACCACTTTGAAAAATAAAATTGTTTTGATGGAAAAACAAAAGGAAGTTGCTTTAAATGAAAACACTTCTTTAAAAAGAAAAATGATTGAAAAAGAAAAAACAAATGTTTCTAAAAAGAAAAGACTATTGATCATGCTCTTCATGCCACAACCATTAATAAAAATGAAGTTAAATTTTTGAAAAATAAAATTGATAGTTTAAGCTCAACTTTGAGCAAATGTGCTTTAACCACTCTAGATTAGAGTCCTTATTTTCAAAGAAACAAACTCCATGTTCATGCACATCATCCACATCATGCATATGCACATTTTGCACGCCACGATCACACTCATACCCATATGCATCCTAGAGTGTATAAATGTACACATTGTGGCCGCAAAGGCCATTTAGCAAAGTTTTGTTTTGATAAGATACATCATATAAATTTTGCTAACAAAATGTTTGGGTTCCTTATAAGACTAACCCTCATGGACCCAAAAGAAAATGGGTACCAAAATCCCCACCTTGTGTTTTTGATGTAGGTGCGGGCTCTCACAAAACATGAGAGGGATGGTGACTTGGTAGTGGATGTATGGACTTAATGGACACACATTTGATGCACCGCTATCAAGGAGGTTTGGTGGGACAACCACCATGTTTTGGAGAATCAGAGCATAGTTCTTTGGTTTGGTAACTATCTCTAAAAACTCCTACTTTATTTACATGCATTTATGATTGATGATCTTTAGCATGTTTTAGTGTTTGCTAAAATGTTCATGTTTTATGTTTTAAGCTTCATGTGGTAAATACTTATTTAAATGTAGTTTTTGTCAAAACTTAGATATATATGTGTACAAGTAGTGAGCAACAAATTGATCCATATATGTTTGCACTTCATTGTTCATTTGTACTCACTATATGCACATGTATAGCCTAGTTTTGATGATTCTCTCATTTACACTTGTTTTTCCAATTTTCATGTTTTACTTCATGTATTTGTATTTTATATTCAAATCTAATAAATATACATGTATACCCCATGAGTCATTTGCCTTCATGCAATTTACATTATGGACTCTTTTTATGTTTGGGATATGTATGCATATTGTTAGGATTGGATAAATCATACATATACCTAGAAGTTTATTTTTTTTATGAAAATAAATTTCATATTTTTCATATTTTAATAAGATTTATGCTTGTTTGAGCTTCATTGATTATCTTCATGGATAATGCTAATTACATGATTTTTTTTGTGCACTCACACTTTGTTTGTTTTTTGATAACTTTGTTTCATGATTATTTTTTAGCCTTATAGATTTCGAGTGTCACTTCTTGTGTATTTAGTATGTTTCATGATAGACATATGATTTGGTTTCATGTTTTGAAGGATCTTTAACTAGTTTTTCAAAATAACTTTTAACTAGTTATTGTTCTTCATTTGGTAATAATTTTCAATGTTAAAAATATTTTCAAACCCTATTTTGAAAACTCCTACCAACACCGTAATGGTGGGGTCGGATGGGCGAGTATGCCTTGAAAGCTTTATTGAAAATTTTTTACCTTGTGCATATCAAGGGTGGTAGGTTATGAGTTATATACTTGATTCACATTGAGATCTCATTGATATTTTTTATGTATATACTCATATTTTCTATATATGTATGCTTCATTTCAACTTATATCAATTTCTATTGGTATTATCATTTTCATATATATATATATATGATTTGTTTATGCTAAGCTTGATTCAAAATCTTTATTTTCAATTGGTATTTCAATTGATGGTTCAATAAGCTTATGCATTTTTTTAAATTGGTATTTTTATTGATATCAAAAATGTGCAATAATCTTCAATTGGTATCTATTGACTTCAATTAATATCCATATATTTCAATTGGTATCAATATGATTCTTTTTTGGTTTAAAATACAAATTTTTTAATGTTTATTTACAATTGGTATCTTAAATTTGGTAATTACAAATGGTATTTACTAAGATATCTCAAATTTGTTTTATTGAGAAAAACTCAAAATTTTGTTTTATTGAAAAAAAATTCAAAATTTTGTTTTAAATGAGAAAATAAAAAAATAAAAAAAATGTTTTGATGTGTATTGCCTATATGCAAGGGGAGCTTAACATCTCCTCTACATATAAATTCACGTTGAGTGTATCTTATATTGAGGAGCTTGACAACTCTTCTTTATGCGGTATACGTGTGTAGGGGGAGCTTCACATCTCCTCTTATGCATTGCATGTTATGTGTTTATGTGAGTTATGGCTTATCATCCCTTCTTCATGTAATGCATATATGTAGGTAAGCTAACTTAGTGTCTTCCTCTTCATGAATGTATATCGCATATAACTTTTTATTGGTTGCTTTGTTTTCACACCTCTTTGTTGATTTTTTGTTTGACAAAAAGGGGAGAACATTTTTGTTTTTTACTTTAACCCCTTTGTTGATGATTGCTAAAAAGGGAGTGAAGTATTTTAGTATATATGCATAGTTTTCTTGCTTTATTCATAAGGGGGAGAAGGATTTATTTTATGCATATATGTTTTGTTTTCCAAATAGGAGAAAAAGAATTTGAATGTGTTTCATTCTTGTTTATGCCTGTTCATCTCCTTGTATTTGCATACATGTTTATGAGCTTTCATTGCATATTTATTTGTTTATTGAGATGCATGAGTTAAGGGGAGCTTCTTTGAAGCTTTACTTTAATCCATGCATATATAACTCCATGAGTTTTGTCATCATCAAAAAGTGGGAGATTGTTGGCCCAAAGGCCCATCACTCTAGTTTTGATGATGATCAACTCATGTAGTTATAGTACTAATGATCTTGTGTTTGTTTAGTCTCAGATTTGTGATCAAGATCTTAGTAGGTGTGTAGCTTTAACAAAGGATTTAAAGTCAAGTTTTGGAACTAGCACGGTTTGATTCAAGAGCTTGTGCATCAAGGTCACATCAAGTACTCAAGTGGAGTCTAACTCGTTGGATCGTGTTTGGACCAAGTCAAGAAGATGAGAAGACTTCAAGTGAAGACTTCAAGAAGAAGACTTGTGTCTAGGTTTGTTTTTATAAGATTTTGTTTTTTAGATAAAATGTAAAGGATAAAATAGTTGGTGGATTGCTCAAGTATACCATATACACACACACTCTTGATTAGATAAGTTTTTCATAATAGAATTTTTATTTTGGAAAAATACAAAAGAGTTTTTCATTTTGGAAAAACACCGGTTTGGTTTTGGACTTCATATATACATGTGTTTTTAACCAAAACCGTTTTAGAGTTAAAAGTCAAAAACATAGATATTTCACCATGTATGTGTAGTGGATCATATCCATACACTCTATGCTTTAAAAGTGTTAAAATATCTTGTTTTTGTATTTGTAGAAGTTTTGGAAAAATAAGTTTTGAAACCATTTGAAAAAATACGGTTTTCGTTTTTAGCCAAAATTTCCAAGTTATAAAAATAGTTCAAATTGTTTGTAACATGTCTTGGTTTTGCTCAAACATGTTTGATTATCAAAGTATAATATTGAAACTATTTTTGTAGATTTTTTGGTGATTTTATGGGATTTTATTTATGTCAAAATACCAAGTTTTCCTTCCCAAAAATGTCATGTCTGGCTTCTGCCGGTCGACCGACGTGCATAGAACGTGCACGCCAGGTCTGCTAGAGGGCCGTCGACCGACCCGGTTGACCGCAGAGAGGTTCTGCTCTCTGGAAAGCCCCGGTCGACCGGGCCGGTCGACCGGCAGAGAACTTTGTTCTCTGTTCCAGGCAGCGGTCGACCGGGCCGGTCGACCGAGGCTCCAACGGTCAGAATTCTGACCGTTGGCGGTCGATCAGGCCGGTCGACCATCAGCCGCCTGGGCTGAAAAATGCCCAACGGCTAGTTTTCTCTAGCCTATAAATATGGGGGGTTTTGGGGCTGTTTGATATAAGATTTTTCAAGTGGTTTTGCACCAGTTTTTCCTACATCTTTTAAGAGTTTTCTCCACTTGTATTTGAGCCAAATACTTCCATTCAAAAGGAGAGTTTATCAAGAGTTTTCAAAAGTGATTTTCTTGAGTTTTCCTCCACCTTTTCAATCCTAGTTTTCTCACACAAACACTTGAGCTATCCATTGCTATATCTACCTATAGGAGTGTTATTGTGAGATTATTTTTAGGGAATCAAAGTGTTGTGATCACCAAGACTTCTTCTTTTCTTGAGGAGGCGGACGAGTGTGTTCGCGGTGTTTCGAGTTCGTGTGTGAACTCGGTGTTTGAGGTGCGGCCTCGGCGAGCTAGTGGGCTTGCGGTGTGTTCTTGCGGGAACATGAGAGGGACTAGAGAGTCCAAATAGCTTGTAGGTGTTGCGGCACACAAGTGATCCGTGGGATCGATTTTAGTGGAAATCCTTCATAGTGTTGAAGGCGGGGACGTAGAGCAAGTGTGCTCGAACCTCGAAACAATCTCCCGTGTTTGCGATTGCTCTTTCTCTATCTCTTCTTGTCTTTATATCTTGCATTCTTATATTGCTTTCATTCTTATATGCTTGATATACATTTGTGCTCATATTGATATATGCTTGGGGATTGTTTGCTAACACTTGTATTTAACCAAGAGAGCCAACGCGGCACCTCAACTCTTATTTAGAGAATCTTGAGGAGTTAGTCCAGAGCCCTTCACGGGAATCCGGCTACACTCTTGTGTTATACTTGGTGTTTAGTTTAATAAGTTTTTAATTTCACATTAATTGACCATTAGATTAGCCATCACCTATTCAACCCACCTCTAGGTGATTTACACTTTTCACACTCCATTTTGGACAAGGTGGTTGACAAAATTAACTCCGAAATTAATTATGGAATTTGGAAATAGTTGGGGTTAAATTTTTAACAAAAAAACCTTCATGTATACATCATTTTAGTGGGTTATATCAGAGAGATTTCGGTGGGTTCCTCCGAACTCCATGCAAAGTCGATTGGGCTGCATTTCGTGGACCAATCAGACCACCACCGGAACTACCACCTTAAGGTAGTATTTTCCTTCCCTTGTCTTCTTTTTCATGCATCTTTGCATTAATTCATACATTGAGGACAATGCATGAGATAGGTGTGGGGAGGGTTCTAACATAACTTAGGTTTTTCTTTTTATTAAATTTTTTTTAACATTTTCTTTACTTTTAAAAACTTTTTGAAAATAGAAACATATTTTTGACATATTTTTTGTAAGAAATTAAGTCAATTTTAAGGAATAGGAAAATCAAAATTAGGATTTCTTAAACTTGGTCAAAATAAGATTATTTGTTTGATTTTTAGGGTTAGGAAAGATAAATTTGTCAAAGTAATTTAGTATTGATCTTTACCTTAATGAAATATGCACACTTCATACACTTGCACACTTAGGGTACAAAAACAAAGATTCTTATGCCTTATATAAAAAAAAAGAAAAAAAGCAAAAAAAGATCTATGAAAGATGAACAAATCTAATTATTGATTAGCTAGGTGCTTTGGCCTAAGTAAGCATTGCTATTTATGTGAAAGATGATTAGATAAGTTTGAGAAAAATATATATATATAAAAATCCTCTGATTAAGCTGGGTATTTGTGCCTAATAAAGCATAAGTACTCACGCCTAAAAGCGGTTCATATAATAAAACATTAGTTTTGAGGCCTTATTTGCTCGAGTCCTTAAGTCCTTGGGGTGTTTTCTCACCCGGTGCCCTAAGACCGTTTGGTTTGGGAGTCATCGATTAAAGGCTCGTTACATGGGCAGATTAGAAAGCCTAATAAAACTAAGGAGTAATATCACCAAATATATATATATATATATATATTATATATATATATATATATAAATAAGGCATAAGAGTTAGAGTTAAAGAAACCTTAATCAAAATTTTCACGGTCACAAGGTGCATATGACTTAGGGTAAAGTAATAGACTAGATGAGAAATACAGTTTGACTCCTTACTTTGATTGATAACAAATTTTGAATAGAAGCTATAAGAATGAAAAATTTAGTTTTCCTATAACTTATAGATTACTTAAATCTTACAATTATATTTAAAATATTTTTCTCTTTCAAAATGCTTTCGAAAATACTAACTCTTTGTTTCTCTTTCTTTATGGATTTTGTGGGTGTAATCCACTGAAAACCCTCACGAGACAAAACTCGTCCTCTAGGGGTAACCTAGAGTTTAACGGCTTGTTGCACAAGCTCAGTGCAATCGCTTGACCTGCGAAAGTGATCTAATAATCTTTGGTTTAGTTTTGTGTTTTGCTCGAGGACGAGCAAAAGATAGGTGTGGGGTGTGATCGTACACATATTTTACATTCTTTTTATTACACTCCTACATTTATCGTGTAATAAATCTGCTAATTTCTTTGTCTTAAATGTCTATCTTGTAGAAGATAATAATGAAGAGAAAGAGGTTTAAACTAAATAAATATCAGTTAAAATCAGATTTAACTGGATCTATTTGGTTAGCTGAGGATTATCCCAGATCTAGTTAGAACAAATCAAGGATTGGGGCAAATGTTCAGCTGAAGATCAGAGCAAATCAGAAAGATAACACCAAATGGAACCAGTAAAATTCAGATTTCTATAAATCCATTTTGTTAGCTAAAGATCAACCGAGGATAATATCAAATACAGAGAGATAAATGGATAGAGAGAAGATCAACGAATGAGATGAAGCAAGTTTGACTCAGATTCTAACTGAATACATTTCAGTATTTGAATCATAACTTTCGCTACCGAATATCAAATCTGATAATTCAAGATTATCCAGAAAAAAGACTTACAGGGCTACAACTGTTATGTTGATCACTATTTCTAATTCTGTCATTTGATAAGTGATATTCAGCAATCAACACGCCAACAAACTGCAGATCAGAACTAAATATCCACATCAAATCAAGTTTGGAGATAAGGGGAGTATTCAAATTCAGAAATAGCCAGCTTTTCCTATCTTCTATCTTCATACTCCTCTAACCTCTGTATTTCTTCTATAAATACCTGCAATCTCAAAGGCAAGGGACAACCATGCAGAGATAGGATTTAGTCCACTTTCCATTTTTTAGTGTAGGTTTTTATTTTTCTTTTTCATGTAATTTTCAGTTTTAATTTATGTAACTTAGAGGAGAAACGAGTTTCATGGAGGAAGGAGATCAAGCTTGTACTGAGGGTGACACCGGTGTAAGTAAGTCCATTCTTTCATTGTTATTAGAATCGAATCGAAGTTTCTTTTTTTCTTTACTCTTGTTTTCATTTACTCTCCTCTGATGTGTTTGTAATCCAAGTGAATCCGATAGCCTGATTAGTCTACAATTCTGCATTTTTATGTCGCATTTTCCCACCAGTTTATGAATAAATAGTCGGTCTAATACGTGTTTTGGTCTATATTGCAGGTACAACCAAAGTTCAAGGGCAAAGATGGAATAAGAGCCTAATTCTTCCCAATTAAGGGTAATTAATCCCGCATTACTTGGAGGCCAGCAAGGGATCATCTAGAAGATACATTGAACCTAGCCTCTCGCGCACATCAGACGAATCTGCGGTCGAAATTGCCCGAAATTGGATATACCTGGAAGCAGCTAGAAGCCAGACGAACGCGGAAGAAATCCAGACGCACAATTCCCTAGAACTGCCGCAAAACGCCGCAAGGGCGCGGCAATTCTAGGGAGCCACGCGTCGATTTTCGACGCGTGGCCCGTCTCGTCTTTCTGGAGCCTTCTTCTCCCTATAAATACCTCTGCAATTGCCCAGAGCGCGAGCAGTCTTCGTTTTTTAGGAGTAGGTCCAGATTTTAGTGTAGGTGAGTGTTCTTAATTTCTTTTATTTTCTTTTCTTTGTTTTAGATCATTGTAGTAGGGCTGTGTGATTCATAGAGAGAGAGATTAGTGAGGGATTGATGTAATAGAGAGTGACACTCTATGTAAAGGTACCTCCTTTCTCCTCCATTGTATCTCCTTCTCCTTCTAACATGATTTCTTGCTAACTTTTTCTTCTCATGGCAATCTAACTACTAACCACTAACCTATCTAACCACTTACTTGATAATCCACATGAATCGGGTTGCCTCTACAAGGCCTTGTTCTTGCAAAAGCCATTGATGCCAAAGATGATGGGTTCTAACATCTAACTTGCTAACTTGCTAACTTGCTAACCAAGCTAACTCTCTTTTACTTCATGCTCTTTTATTTCATGCTTGTAGTGTAATGAGTGATGCTTGTAATTGCTTGTTCTTGTTGCAATGTTTTGATTGTTATGAACCATCGGTAAGCTGCTTTGTATCGTCTCTTTGAAGATAAGGATTGTGATGGCCGAGGATCCAAATGTGAGGCAACTATCTCGAAGAGGTTAGCATGGTTAGTGGAGCACTTAGTACTTAGTAGCCATGAGTTTTCTTTTACCTTTGTTTTAGAAATCGTTTTCAAGTTCCTCTTCTTATTTTCTTATCGACGTTTTCATCGCTCTCCTCACCTACCACATGCTTGTTTTCATTTTCTTTTCTTTTCATTCTTTCAACATAGAAGAATTGTTCATCTGACGTGACTAGAGACTGTTATGCTTCTATCGCCTCCCTTCCCTGTGGATATGACCCGTTAAGCCAATGCTATAACGGAAGTATCGAGGGTATACTAAGCACATTCGAGCTTTCATTTGATTTCATAAATACACATTTTGAGTGCTAGTTTCCCCCCGATCAAATTTTTGGCGCCGTTGCCGGGAAGGAATGTTTTGTTTTCACGTTTTTGTTAACATTGTCTTCTCTGTTTGGTGTGCAGGCAATATTTACAGGTTCTTAACATTGCAGAACATAAGTTAGCTTTGCCTTTCCCTGCTCTTGAAAGCAGGGACCCAGATTCCGAAGAACTGCCGCCGCGCACCGCGGCATGTGCCGCAAACCCGCGGCAATTTTGTGAACATTGTAAATTTTGTTGTTCTGGGATGTGTGAATTGTAATAGCTAGTTGATTTGTACTGCTATATTTCTTGCTTTGATTGCCTACACACCATAAAAATAAAAGAACTAAAATACGGTATTTGGACGCTTTTAAAACGGCTTAGACATTAGCATTTAGGCACGTGTCAATTCAATTCCAATATACTGTATTTTGTTCTGTTTTTGTGATTTGGATGGAGATGTACATATGGCATTGCATATAGCATAGGACAAACACGTGGGTGATTTATCGCTTTGTGTTATCTTCTTGTCTATATTGCACACTTGCACAAATTGAATTTAAGGCAAAACCAAATAAGATAAGGTGGGATTTAATCACCCTTCCTTGGCCCAAAAATCATCTCCCCACTCACACAACCCAAGCCCTAATAAAATTTGAATAAACGTTGGCCCCTAGGGACATTTCATCTAGGTCTAGGTCAACCCTCCTCTTGGCTTGGTTTTTCTTTTCTTTTTGTTTGTTGTTTGCTTCTTTCTTTTTGTGATTTTTTTGTGTGAAATGGCATTCAACAATAAAAATTCTTTCAATCCAAACATGAATCCATATTCACACCAACTCCTTTGATTCGGATAATTCCAACCCGGCGTTTTACAATACGCACCAACCAAATACACCGGGTTGGCCTTATCCGAATCAATACAACCCATACCCACATTCTAATAACTATAATTTCCATAATAATTTCAACTCGTCACAGAGTCAATGGGGATTCCAGTCCCCCGAGTTTAATTATCAACCTCCTTGTCCCCCATGTCCACCTCGTCCACAATATACACAATATTCATTTCCTGATTCCCACTTCCTATACTCCTTTTCTAGACCTCCTATTGAAGAAAAATTTGAGTTACAAAGGAGTATAGAAGTCAATCTACAAGAGGCCGAGCAACAACTTCACAAAACATTGGCCTCTCCAATTCCACCACATTTTCAAGGTACATACTCAGTTTCACCAGTCCAAATAAAAGACCATCATTTTGGAAATGAGTATGCTTGAGTCCAAACACAAATCCCAAAATCTGATGGACTCACACTTCCAAAACAACACTTCATCTTTTCATCAAAACAATGAATTCATCAATTATGGAAAGATGCTTGAAGCCATGACTCATGCTCAAAATGCTAGAAATTGTGACATAGAGATGATGATCCAAACTCTACCTTCTCATCACTCGACCATTTCTAATGTCACTAACCATTCTGTCCGAACCAAAGAGTCATGTTGTTTTGGAAATCAAGATTCAATTTCAGCACACTCACATGAACTTGTCCAAACTTCAAATCCCATTGATATTTTGGCAAGTTTTCCTTTTACTGAAATTGAACTTGAACATGAATATGATCATGAACCTCCACTTGATAATTCAATTTTACTTCATAATTCAATTATGACTCCAGTATCTTCACATGATTTCACTTCATTTTCCGAGTCATTATTAATCCTGTACCCATCCATTGTGAAATTGAATCACCAATCTCTTATGATGATCATATTGAACTTGACCAATTCCATACTTTTGAAAGTCCATTTGATAAATTGGTAGGTTCTCAATTTTGTGGAATTGAACTCAATGTGGAATTGACTTTGACCCTCAAGTTTGTGATTTAGTCAAATACCTGAATCATTATTGACTCCTGTTTTGTTACCCAATTTGAGTAACATTTTGGAGTCAGTTTTGATTCCACCCTCCTGAACTTGAATCACTAATCTTAGATAGTCACATTCCATCATGTGGAAATGAATGTGGACCTGAGCTTTATCTTTTTGATTTGGACCACTTCCTGAACCGATCTCGACTCCCGAACCTTTACTTGACTTAAGTCATTTTTCTGAGTCGGTATTAGTTCCCTAGTTCCCAAGTCCAAATCAATCATTCCATCTTTTCATACTCCATTCTGGACAAGGATCTTGATAAATTTAACTCTGAAATTATTTTGAAAATTTGGAAATTAGATGGGGTACATTTTTTAATAAAAATCATACATGCATACATCTTTCTGTGGGTTGTATTATGGAGGACTATGGTGGGTCTTCAAACCCAAAGCAAAGTTGATTGGGCCATGTTTCGTGGACAATCCGACCACCACCGGAACCACCACCTTGAGGTAATTTTTTCCTTCCCTTTCTATTTGTTTCATGCATACATATATCACGATGCATTGAGGACAATGCATGAAATAAGTGTGGGGGAGGGTTTACTAACATAGAGTTTTTAGATTTCTTTCTTTTACACTTCTTTTAGAAATAAATAAAAATAATAAAAAAAACTTTTTGAAATAAGAGACAAAGTTTAGATCTATTTTTAAAAAATTAGATGTATCTTGGAATTAGAAAGCTTAATTATGACATCTTAAACCTAGTTGAAATAATAGATCTTGTTTGAATTAATAGGCTAAGTAAGAAAATTGGTGAGATATTTTTATCTTGAATTTTTTGCCTTAGATATATGCACTTTACACTTACACATTTCTTGGGATGGAGACAAAGACCAAAAACCCTATAAATAATAAAAAAAAAGAAAAATATTATAAATAAAACATCACTTATTAAGCTGGATATTGTGCCTCAAGAAGTATGATTATTCACGCCTAACGGTGGTAAAAAAAATAATAATCCCCTTTAGTTTCGTGCCTTTTCACTTGAGACCTTAACCCGAGGGATGTTTTCTCATCTGGTGCCCTAAGACCGTCTGGTTTTGGAGTCATCGGTTATAGGCTCGTTACAAGGGTGAACTAGAAAGCCTAAACTAAGGGAAGAATAAAAAAAAATAAAGGAAATAAATATATATAATAAATGGGCTTATGGTTAGAGTTGAAATCCCAGAAATCTTCACTGTCACGGTGTGCAAACTATCTAGGTTTTATGAAAGATAAAGTATTCAATCCAATTTTTGAATTCTTACCTTAAATTGAAGACAAGATCTTGCATAGAGACTAAGTTTAAGGAGAATGATTATAGGTGGACTTATGACCTAAGATCACTTATATTTTTTGCAAAAATAGTTCGTAAACTTGTCTCTCTTTCAAAATGCGTTTTCAAAATACTAACATTTGTCTCTTTCTTTATGGATTTTGTGGGTGTATCCGCTGAAAA